>PVKP010001606.1:77316-141992 GCA_004027715.1 Plecturocebus donacophilus | reverse complement strand
TTTTAATACCCATTTTTAGACTGTATTCTAGCCTGGGCAATAAAACAAGAATCCCGTTCTCTCTCCCTCTTTCTCTTCCTCTTTCTTTCTCTCTTTCATTCTTTTTTTTCTTCCTTTTGCTGTTTCTTTCTCCTTTTCTCTCTTTTTCTAAAATCTCTTCCTCTTTCTTTCTCTCTTTTATTCTTTTTATTCTAAAAAATAAAAAATAAATAAATAAATAAAAAATAAAAAAAAAAGTTCTATAAGGAAAAAGTGATGGACAAGGACTCAGGAGAGTGCTTCCTTGCCTTGGCCCAGGGAGCCTCTTCTCACAGGTGTGACCTTCTTTGTTTATTCATTTGCACCATGAAAACTTTGGACTGGGTATTGTCTGCATGGCAGTTCAGAGCTCCAGGCTACCATTTCTGTTACCACTAAGAAGTGAGAGGGGCCCTTCAGGTCTTTTGGGGTAGCTCTCCTCTGGGGAGTGCCATCAGAGAGTGATCATGCCTCAATTGGGGCTGTGGGAGGCTCAGCTGTTTAGATTTCCCTGGAGTATTCCTTTCCAAAAAGAATGAGAACTGCTCATCAGGCCAACTGGTGGTTTTACGTGTGAAGAAAAACAGCCTGCATGAAACGGAAGTAGGTATTGCACTCAGCCACTGAGTCTGCAAGACTGCATGAGCAAGAGCCAAAAAACGGAAGTCTGATTAGTAACTCTTCTCTCTGAGTGACTGACTTAGCATAGGGCAGTGTTTTTTGTTTTTTTTTGTTTTTGTTTTTGTTTTGTTTTGTTTTGTTTTGTTTTTTAAAGAAAAAGAAAAGGAGAAAGAAAGAGCAAAAGAATGAAAGAGAGAAAGAGGAAGAGAAAGAGGGAGAGAGAACGGAATTCTTGTTTTATTGCCCAGGCTAGAATGCAGTCTAAAAATGGGTATTAAAAACGTCTTTTATTGCCAATAATTGTGCTTAACAATGGAGACAGGAAGGAATAAGGGGTGAAAATAACAAGCAGCCAACCAATATTTTATTTAAACCTGTGAAATGCTATGCAATTGCTGAGGAGTGATTTACTTCTGATTATGTGGTCACTTTTAAAATAGGTGTAATGTGATACAGAGAAAAATGTATGTTTTGTGGATTTGGGGAGGAGAGTTCTGTAAATATTTGTCAAGTTTACTTGTTCCAGGTCTGAGTTTAAGTCCTGGATATCCTTGTTAATTTTCTATCTCGTTGATCTGTGTAATATTGACAGTGTAATGTTAAAGTCTCCCACTATTATTGTGTGGGAGTCTAAGTCTCTTTGTAAGTCATTAAGAACTTGCCCTATATATCTGGGTGCTCCTGTAATGGGTGTGTATATATTTAGCATCGTTAGCTCTTCTTGTTGCATTGATCCTTTCACCACCATGTAATGTCCCTCTTTGTTTCTTATGGTCTTTGTTGTTTTAAAGTCTGTTTTATCAGAGACAAAAATCGCAGCTTCTGGTAATGCTAGCTGGCTGTTTTGCCCATTAGTTGATGTAGATTCTTCATTATGGTGATGCTCTTTACCTTTTGGTATGTTTTTGGAATGGCTGATACTGGTTGTTCTCGTCTATGTGTAATGCTTCTTTCAGAAGCTCTTGTAAAGCAGGCTTGGTGATGAAATCTCTGAGTACTTGCTTGTTCGCAAAAAATTTTATTTTTCCTTCACTTATGAAGCCTAATTTGGCTGGATATGAAATTCTAGGCTGAAAGTTCTTTTCTTTAAGGATGTTGAATGTTGGCCCCCACTCTCTTCTGGCCTGCAGGGTCTATGCTGAGAGATTTGCTGTGAGTCTGATGGGCTTCCCTTTGTGAGTAACCTGACCCTTCTCTCTGGCTGCCCTTAGCATTTTGTCCTTCATTTCAACCCTGGTGAATCTGACGATGATGTGCCTTGGGGTTGCTCTTCTTGAGGAATATCTTTGTGGTGTTCTCTGTATTTCCTGGACTTGAATATTGGCCTGCCTTGCTAGGTTGGGGAAGTTTTCCTGGATAATAGCCTGAAGAGTATTTTCCAGCTTGGATTTGTTCTCTTCTTCACATTCAGGTACCCCTATCAAATGTAGGTTAGGTCTTTTCACATAGTCCCATATTTCTTGGAGACTTTATTCATTCCTTTTTACCTTTTTTTCTCTAATCTTGCCTTCTTGTTTTATTGAGTTGATCTTCGATCTCTGATATACTTTCTTCTGCTTGGTCAATTCGGCTTTTGAAACTTGTGCGTGCTTCGTGAAGTTCTCGTGTTGTGTTTTTCAGCTCCATCAATTCACTTATATTCCTCTCTAAGTTGTCCATTCACGTTAGCATTTCGTTAAATCTTCTTTCAAGGTTCTTAGTTTCTTTGCATTGGGTTAGAACATGTTCTTTTAGCTCACAGAAGTTTCTTATTATCCACCTTCTGAAGCCTGATTCTGACAGATCATCACACTCATTATCCATCAGGTCTTGTTCCCTTGCTAATGAGGAGGTACGATCCCCTGTAGGAGGAGAGGCATTCTGATTTCCAGTGTTCTCAGCCTTTTTGCACTGGTTTCTTCCCATTTTTGTGGATTTATCCACCTGTCGTCTTTGTAATTGCCGACTTTCAGATTGGGTCTCTGAGTGGATGTCTGGCTTGTTGGTGATGAAGTTTTTTCTGTTTCTTAGTTTTCCTTCAGTGGATGCCCATTCCCCACAGAGCTAGGTCTTTCTGGGTTCAGCTGTGATTGCTGTGAAACTCTCAGTCCTCAGTGCTTTCAATTGCTGTTCTCCTTGTGGGAATGGGACCAGCCGAGCCTAACTAAAAGGGCACCCAGTCCTGTACACTCTGCACTGAGAAGCGCCGCACCAGCCAGGAGTCGCACCAGCGACCTGTGTGGCTCCTCTGCCGGGAATCTCCTAGTTTGTGGGCAACAAAAATTCGTCTGACATTGCGGCGTCCACTTGCTCTCTGCGCTTTCACTAGGAGCTACAATCCTGAGCTACTGCTAAGTGGCCATCTTGGATCTTTCTCCAGGGCGGTGTTTTTAGGCTTGTTTTGTTTTTGTTTGATTTTTGTTAGAGAGTGGGCCCATTACAATGCATAGTATCTGTTACACAGTTGACTGTGTTCTATTTCTGTGATGATAAAGTTTTCATAGCAGTATCCACAGAGTAATTTTACTTATGATAAGTTTCCAGATGTCTAATGGTTACTTAAAAAAATATATATATATATATATAGATATATATATTGAGATAGAGTTTTGCTGTGTCACCCAGGGTGGGGTGCAGTGGCATGATCTTGGCTCACTGCAACCTCTGCCTTCTGGGTTCAAGTGATTCTTCTGCCTCAGCCTTCCAAGTAGCTGGGACTACAGGCACGTGGCACCATGCCCAGCTAAGTTTTTGTATTTTTATTAGATATGGGGTTTCACTGTGTTAACTAGAATGGTCTTGATCTCCTGACCTCCTGATCCACCTGCCTTGACCTCCCAGAGTGCTGGGATTATAGGCGTGAGCCACCAAGCCTGGCTGCAAATTAAGCTGCAAATTAATATTAAAACCTAGACTTCTAGCATCAAGTTAGAGACTTGTGTTGGTACTTACATTCTCTGCAAACTTCTCACACACTTCCATTATGGATAAACTTTTGCTGAATGTATGAATTTATTTCTAATGAATTTAATGGAAGTCCTCCAAAACACTAGGAGGGTCAAAAGAAAGGCTGAAAATTTTCTTGATTCCAGCAAACCTAGTTAATCACGGTTTTTGTTTTTATTTTATTTTTAATTTCTCTTATTTATCCTAACAAGGTTAGCATTTAGAGCGTAGTTGATTTCATCACACATTTGAGCTTTTCTCATAGCATGTTTCTTCTCTCTTGCCCTCACTTTCTGTTAGTGTGTAATTGAATGTCTGTCCAAAGCCATGTAATCTTTTGAGTCCTTAATGTAGTAGATTCAGGTGTCTGTGTCTGATGTATGGCTCACAAAGGTAATTTCTCTTTTAAGAGGTTTTCAGGCTGGGCATGGTGGCTCATGTCTGTAATCCCAGCACTTTGGGAAGGTGAGGTGGGCGGATCATGAGGTCAGGAGATCAAGACCATCCTGGCTAACATGGTGAAACCCCCATCTCTACTAAAAATACAAAAATTAGCTGGGCATGGTGGTGGGTGCCTGTAGTCCCAGCTACTCTGGAGGCTGAGGCAGGAGAATTGCTTGAACCTGGGAGGCAGAGGTTGCAGTGAGGCCAGCCTGGGTGACAGAGTAAAGCTCCGTCTCAAAAAAAAAAAAAAAATAAGTATATATATAAAAGCGTTTTTCAGAGTGATTAAAGAATTACTTTAAACATAGATCTTTAGAAGAAGGTGATAGTTAAATTTTAGTTTCTTTTTTGAGAAACTCAGAAGAGCATTTAGACAGAATATTGATAGAATAATAGAATGCTAATATATACATTATGTGTTTATTTGGGTTTTTAAAAATATTTTATTTTGAAATAATATAGAGTCCCAAGAAGTAGAAAAAATGTACTAGGAGGTTGTGTGCCCCCTTCATCCAGCTCCTTCCAGTGGTAGTACTACAGCACAGTGTCAGAACCAGGGAACTGGCATGGGTACAGTCTGCAGAGTTTATTCACATTTCACCATTTGACATGCACTCATTTGTGTGTGTATGTTTCTATATCACTAGGCAGTTCCTATCATTTGTGCAGCTTTGTGTAATCACTACCACATCAAGATACAGAACTGTTTCATCACCGAAAGGCTCCCTTGTGCTATCCTTTTTTAGCCACATCTGCCCCTTCCCCCTCCCTAACTCCTGGGAAACACTATTCTCTCTCTTATCCTGTTATCTCATGAAAGTTATATAAATGGAATCATATGGTATATAACTTAACACAACTTTTTTTAGTTGTAAAATATAACATAAAATTGATCATTTTTAAGTATACAGTTCACTGACAGTAAGTACATTCACACTGTCATGCAGCCATCACCTCTATCCACCTCTGGATCTTTTTCATCGTCCCCAATTCTGTACCCATTAAAGACAAATTCCTCATTTCTCCCTCCCGCCAGGCCCTAGCCGTCATCATTTTACTTTCTGTCTCTATGAATTTGATGGCTTTAGGAACCTGGTATATGTGGAATCATACAGCAGTTGACCTTCTGTTACTGGCTGATTCCACTTGGCATAGTGTCTTCACGGTTCATCCATGTCACATCAGGATTTCCTTCTTTTTTAAAGCTGATACTTCTCCACTGTACGTATCAACCACATTTTGTCTATCCAGTCATTAGTGAACACTTCGGTTGCTTCTACCTCTGGGCCATTATAAATAATGCTGCTGTGAACGTGAGTTCTTCTGGTAGATACTCAGCAGTGGAATTGCCTCATCATATGGGAATCCTGTGTCAGGCTGTTTTCCACACGGCTTAATGGCAGCTGCACTATTTTACATTCCTACCAGCAGTGCACAAGGGTTCCGATCTTTCCACATCCCTGGCAACAGTCGTTTTGTGTGTAACTTTCCGAGACTGGCTTTTTAAATGTAGCATGATTTCCCTGAGATACATACATATTGTTGCATATATCAGAAGTTTGCTCGTGTTTATTGCTGAGTAGTATTCCATTGTGTAAATAGACCACAGCTTAACTGTTCAACCTACTGAAGGATGTTTGGATTGTTTCCAGATGTTGGCAATTGTGAATAAAGCTGCTCCTGAGCATTAGCATATAGATTTTTGTGTAAGCATAGGCTTTCATTTATCTGGGATCAGTGCCCAAGAGTGCAGTTATGCTAAGTGCATATTTAGTTTTGTAAGAAACTGCCACAGTGGTTTCCTGTGTGGCTGTACCATTTTTATGCCTTATTTATTTTTTACCATTGAACTTTACAGATAATGCCAGCTTTTCTCCTCTTCCATTCTGCATGTTCAGAGTTAGGAAATAAAGTATTAGATATCCTGATCTGGCTTTTTTAAAGGCAAGTTCTAGGGAGCATAGGTCATAATTTAATTATAAGGTCCCTGGCAAAAAAGTCTAGTGACTTAAAAAAATCTAAACTAATACTGTCATTAAATGTTATTTAACATTCTAAAACTATGTTGTCCAATACAGTAACCTCTAGCCACATGTGGCTATTTAAAATTAAATAAAATTAAGAATTCAGTCCAGGCATGGTGACTCATGCCTGTAATCCCAGCACTTTGGGAGGCCGAGGCAGGTGGATCACCTGATGTAAGGACTTCAAAACCAGCCTGACCAACATGGCAAAACCCCGTCTCTGCTAAATACAAAAAAATCAGCCAGACATAGTGGTGGCACATGCCTGTAACGCCAGCTACTCAGGAGGGTGAGGCAGGAGCATTGCTTGAACCTAGGAGATGGAGGTTGCAGTAAGCTGAGATTGCACCACTGCACTCCAGCCTGGGCAACAAGAGCGAGACTCCATCTCAGAAAAAAAAATAGAAAAAAAAAGGAATTCAGTTCCTTTACTAGGTACATCTCAAGTGCCCAGTGAGTCACATGTGGCTACCTGTTAATGCAGATACGTAGAACATTTGTATCATCACAGCGAGTTCTGTGGGACAGTACTGTTCTAGAGTATGTGTCATTTCCATTTTAATCACTGTAATATTTAAAATAATATGATTTTATCACCTTGTCCTCCTTTGTTTCCTGAGGACTTGACTGATTACAATAGAGCTCCTAAATCCCACTGAGTATCCTGGGAGGCTGGCATGGCTCTTACACATCTTGGCATTTCGGGTGCCCAGCACTCCCTGACATAGCTGATTGAGTGGCGATGGTGGTTTTATATGCTGATGAGGTGAAGAAGTCTCATTCTTGTCTAGATGAGGATGATGATGAACCAGAAGAGGACGACCAGGAAATAAAAGATAAGACTCTGCCCAGGTGGCAGATCTGGCTTGCTACTGAGCGTTCCCGAGACCAGAGGCACTGGCGGCCCTGGCGCCCTGATAAGACCAAGAAGCAAACCGAGGAAGACTGTGAGGATCCTGAGAGACAGGCACGTACCCTCCGCCCTAGGTGGAAGCTGACCGGGGGCCTCTGCCTGCTTTCCATTCCGGTGCACTTTGGTTATCTGAAAGGAGGCCACTGGAGCTTTCTGAGCGCTTGGCTGGCTTAGGAGATGCTAACCTGCTCCTGTTCGTCCGTGGAAACTTCCTTCCCGCCGGGTATCAATTAGAATTTCCTTGGCTGCTGGTGATGGGGGAGCATCTAGGCACTTGACCAGAGAGCTCCTGTCCCCTAGCAGGTGGTGGGCCCTTGTGGTCACCCCTCTGGAGATTGTCTTCCAGGTCATTCAGTTAATTTTTCATGTGGAAGGAACCCTGTGGGATACATATAGATTGTTCACAAAACTTGGAACCCCTGTCCTAGATTCTTTGCTTGTGTCCACTCTCCCCACCCCACTCTTGGGTCTGTGAAGCTGTAGCAGGTAGACTGGACTCTAGAAGACAGGAGGGGCTGGCTGTAGGGTCCGTGTTGGACAGTTGGCATCAGTGTGTCTTGTGGAAGAAGAAACTAGCGTTTATTGAACACCTTTGGCGTGCCAGGCACTTCACCCGTGTTACCTCATTCATGTTACCATGTGACTTGGTAGTGGCCAGCAGCTCTGGAGGTTTTAAATTAAAATGAAGAAATGCTACCTTGATACCTGGAATTGATCCATTTTCACAACATACCAATTTTGTGTCTTGGGACTCTGTGACCATTTCTACAAATGAGGTGCCCTGAAGGCAAGGAGTTTATCCCTTTTGTTCACTGCTGTGACGAGCGCTCAGTGTATCTTGGATGTTGAAGGAATATTTGTTTGATGACGGAGCGTCTGCTTTGGGCGGAGGGATCAGCACAAGTGAAGGCCCCGGAGTGCCAGGAGCAATTGAGAAGTAAGGAATGGGGTGGCCAGACTGGAGTGGGGACACAGAGAACTGGGGATAGAGACAGAGGTGATCTCTGGAGGAAGGAGGGGCCAGCTTCTAGGGAAGCCTCAGCTCACTGGAAAGCTTACAGAGGGGACTGCCCTTGAGGCCCCTTGCCTCGCTGAAGCTGAATGTCTGCAGAAGAGTGGAATCTTCCTTTGGTTTCTGAGGATTTTGTAGAGTTCACAGCCACCCTTCTGGAAGTCATTTCTCAAGGCTCCGGGTCCCAGTAGCCTCCTGGAAGCAGATTTCTGGAGCAGACTGCTGCTGTGAGCAATTTCTTGCCATTTAGCTTTTTCTGTAATCAAAGCCTGGGGAAGAAAAGCTTTCTAATTTATTTTTAACACAAAGAAGCAGCTTTCAGATTAATTGATGTTTTGATTGAGTCCTACATACTCTAGTTTATTGTGGTTGTGTTGTGATGTCCTTGTTGCTGAGAGCCACAAAGACCAGTCAGATAAGCAGCACCAGAACACAAAGGGTGGCCTCCTTGGCCTTATATTTTTAAATTATTACATGAACTCAGCTACACACATTCACAGTTAGTATTAGGCTCTTATAATTGCTTTTAACATGCTCCATTGCTCCTGTAGCTTCCTTCTTACCTTGCACCTGTTTATCTAGTTTTGAGCATATTTTTCATTTCCTGGAGCAGTTTTGTACAAGGAAACCACAAATAGTAAAGTTCTTATCTTCCATCTTACAATAAAAATTTTTCACCATCGTGCATTACCAGAGTACAAAAGCAATTACGTATGCTTTCAGAAGTGAACATGTTCCCAGATTTTCTACAAATCATCAGGATACTTTGAAAGCTTCTGCCTTAAACCCATTCATGTCTTCTCTCCTTCCCAGGCCTCCCCACGTGTGGAAATGTTAATGTCACCACAGGGCCACTAAACATTTACTCTTCCACTGTCCAGGTTGTCTTGCAAGACCTCTGGCTTTTGCTAACAGAGAGCTGAGCTCCTCTGTATTTGAAATGTATTTAATTTGAATGATGTTGAATCATTGGTGCACGCATACAAAGAGAATCGTGAAAAAGGTTTTGTTGTTACATGGGTCGCTTTTTTTTTGGTCTTGGTTGCAGGTGTTGTTTGATGATATTGGGCAGTCTTTGATCAGACTTTCCAGCCAAGATCTGCAGTTCCAGCTGGTGGAGGCCTTTCTGCAGTTCTTGGGTGTGCCTTCCGGCTTCACTCCTCCAGCCTCCTGTCTTTATCTGGCCATGGATGAGAACAGCATCTTTGATAATGGACTTTATGATGAAAAGCCCTTGACTTTTTTCAACTCTTCGTTTTCCGGGGCCAGCTGTGTGGGCCGCATGGACCGGCTGGGCTGTCCTCGCTGGACCAGGGGTCAGAACCGAGAGGGCGAGGAGTTCATCCGCAACATCTTCCACCTGGTCATGCCTTTGTTTTCAGGCAAAGAGAAATCTCAGCTCTGCTTCTCCTGGTTACAGTATGAGATTGGAAAGGTAATTCCAGACTCTTCCCTTGTCTGGGGACTTTTCATTTCATGTCGGTGTTTATAAATGGGATTGTAAGCCTCTGAGTGCTCTCCCTGGAACTATGCCCCAGCGCCGCCTCCTGCAATGACCCTGAAGGCACCTTGTGTATGTTTGCCCTTCTGAGGGGTTGCAGCGAAGACAGGAACAAGTCAGGCTACCCCAGTGACTCTTGAGCTGTTTATTGTATTGTCTTGCCTTACCAGCCCATTCTTATATGGACAGTGAGTGCTCAAAACAGTTTTAAAGCAGCGTCAGAGCATTCAGGGGCTTATTAAAATAGATAAGCTACTTATAATACTTACCCTCCTCTATCTGCTAGAAATGAGTCTGGATCAGCTGTTCTGCCCTCTGCTGGCCACAGTTAGTATTGACTTTCTTAGCACCCAAGTTCTGAAGCCTTAACTACAGATTACACACACCAGGTTGTGTTAAATAGTGTGATAAAATGTTGTGGCCACATCTCTATGGAGAAGAACATTTGTAGATATCAGCCTTGTTTATAGAGATTTTAGCTGGAACCCTGGATTGTTAACTTGGGGGCACCTGTGGCCCTGGTTAAAGTTCTCATTTCCAGCTCAGAGAGCCTCAGTGTTTACCAGACCCGTGATAAAGGAAGGAAGTGTAGATGCCTTTTTTTTTTACTGCCAATGCTTTCTAGAGTTGGCAGTGTGAAGGGCCGCCTTAAAATTACAGAGCACCTAGAGTCATTCTTCTCTTTCTCCTGTAGGTCATGTGGTGTCTGCACACTAAAAACAAGAAGAGATTAAAGTCACAAGGGAAGAACTGCAAAAAACTAGCCAAGAATCTCCTTAAGGAGCCAGAAAACCGCAACAACTTTTGCCTCTGGAAGCAGTATGCCCATCTGGAGTGGTTGCTGGGCAACACAGAGGATGCTAGAAAAGTTTTTGACACAGCACTCGGCACGGCAGGAAGCCGAGGACTGAAGGACTCTGAACTCTGTGAGCTCAGTCTGCTCTATGCCGAGCTGGAGGTGGAGCTGTCGCCAGAAGTGAGAGGGGCCGCCTCCGCCCGGGCCATTCACATATTAACCAAGCTGACCGAGAGCAGCCCCTATGGGCCCTACACTGGACAGGTGTTGGCTGTTCACATTTTGAAAGCGCGAAAAGCTTACGAGCATGCGCTGCAGGACTGTTTGGGTGACAGCTGTGTCTCCGATCCAGCTCCCACCGGTTCCTGTACCCACCTCATTAGCTTGGCTAAATGCTTCATGCTCTTCCAGTATTTGACCATCGGGATTGGTGCTGCCGTACAGATATATGAACAGGTATTTGCCAAACTGCACAGTTCTGTTTTCCCAGAAGGCTCTGGCGAGGGGAACAGTGCCAGCTCCCAGAGTCAGAGTGTTCTCGAAGCCATCACACTGATGCACGCAAGCCTGCTGAGATTCCACATGAAAGTGAGTGTTTACCCACTGGCCCCTCTGCGAGAGGCACTCTCACAGGCTTTAAAGCTGTATCCAGGCAACCAGGTTCTTTGGAGGTCCTATGTCCAGATTCAGAATAAGTCCCACAGCGCCAGCAAGACCAGGAGATTTTTTGACACAATCACCAGGTCTGCTAAACTCTTGGAGCCTTGGCTGTTTGCAATTGAAGCTGAGAAAATGAGGAAAAGACTAGTGGAAACTGTTCAGAGGTAATTCCAGACAGACATTTGTTCGTGTGCCCCACAGATGTTTATGGAATGCTGGCTGTGTTCCCCCCACCTTGCTGGGTCTCAGGAATACAGGGATGAACACGGCACGGTGCCCGGAACACCTGTTTGGGATGTGAGTGCTGTAGAATATTGGATTGAGGCCAGGCATGGTGGCTCACGCCTGTAATCCCAGCACTTTGGGAGGCTGAGGTGGGTGGATCACGAGGTCAAGAGATCAAGACCATCCTGGCCAACATGGTGAAACCCCATCTCTGCTAAAAATACAAAAATTAGCTGGGTATGGTGGTGCATACCTGTAATCCCAGCTACTTGGGAGGCTGAGGCAGAATTGCTTGAACCCAGGAGGTAGAGGTTGCAGTGAGCCGAGATCGTGCCACTGCACTCCAGCCTGGGTAACAGAGCAAGACTCCATCTCAAAAAAAAAAAAAGAACGGATTGAAAGGTGAGCCAGACACAAAGTAGCAGTGCCTCTCAGGAGAGGGGTTGGTCGCTGTCTCCTGGGTGTGCTCCTGGGGAGTGTGAATGTTTGCTTCTTTGTGCGTGGGTGGTGACTGTCAGACCATGGGAGTGCTGAAAAGCTGTCACAAAAGCATGATGGATGAGAGCACAGGGGCTGGGCGTCTGCTCTGTGGATTCCAGTGCCAGCGTTTCTCACCTGGGTGAACTCGAGCAGTCACTTCCCCTCTCATAGTTCCTTTCTGTCAAATGGGAATGAAGAACCTACCTCATGGGGTCTCTCTCAGGGTCAGTGAGGTAAGTGCTTGGCACAAAGTGCGGAGTGACTGGGAGCTTCTGTCAGCATTCCTAGTGACAGCAGTGTCATGTTTCATTACCATCTTTGACATGACATTTTCTTTTTTTCTTGTTCTTGAGATAAGGTCTCACTCTAATGCTCAGGCTGGAGTACAGGGGTGCAGTCTCAGCTCACTGCAGCCTTGACCTCCTGGGTTCAAGTGATCCCTCTCACCTCAGCCTTTCCAGTAGCTGGGACTACAGGGCACCACCATGCCTGGCTAATTTTTTTCTGTGTTTTTTGTAGAGATGGGGTTTTGCCATGTTGCCCAGGCTGGTCTCCCACTCCTGAGCTTAAGCGATCCTCCCATCTCAGCCTTCCAAAGTGCAGGGATTACAGGAGGGAGCCAGGGCATCCGGCCTGATCCAGCATTTTCTCTTTGAAGGTTAAATGTTAATCTGGGGGACACATTAGCTTAGGCATCATTATTTTCCCAGAATCTTTGCAGTTGCTTCACTCTGACCTTATAAGGCAAAATGTCTTTGGATAATATTTCACTTGTTTTTTATTCCAGTGGGATTTTGTTCACTCCATGTGAGCCTTGCCTTCTCTACTTTAAATCAAAAGGTCCTTTCTTCCTGTAAAGTAGAATTTGCATTCTGCCAATTAAAGGGTAGCTTTCTTTAGAAAACAGAGGCTTGAGGGTTTTTATGTAACTCTCAGACAGATTCAGTGTGGTGTAGAAACCACAGAACTCTGGTCTGTGCCTTCTGACCTTGGAGCAGCCCCATACACAGCACCCCACGCCTGAGGGACAGTTCCCTCCTGACTCTCTCTGATCTGGCTGTTGCTGACATTTGTCATCACTAAGGCATCTCTTCCTCCTGTGATGTAGGATAAGAGAACTTGTGTCAGAGTCACGTGAGCCTTTGCCTTACAGGTTAGACGGTAGAGACATCCACGCCACAATTCCTGAGACTGGCTTAACGCATCGGATCCAAGCCCTGTTTGAAAATGCCATGCGCAGCGACAGCGGCAGCCAGTGCCCCTTGCTGTGGAGGATGTATTTGAACTTTTTGGTAAGAAAATATTGAGATGTTGTGTGTTCACGCAGAGCTCTACTTCTTCACAAATAAAGTGCAGGTGTCCAGTAGCCCCTGCCTGGGAGAGCTACGAGGCCTTATTTCACTCTCATCTTCTTGGCATAGGTGGATTGCTAAGAAATCCTGATGGAATAATGTCACATCTCTCAGGACTTGGCAAGAGGTCCATCTCCTCAAAATATTTGGTAGAACGAAGTTGAAGACTAGTTACTGGGCTGTTCAGTGCAATGGAACTTAATGTGGGTTTCTCTGAGTTGATTTCAGGTCGGCAACTTGCAAAATGGTCTAAGAGCTTTCCTTTTAAAGAAAACTATATCCTTTGCCATTCTGCTCATGAGAATTTCTAGGTCCTGATTATTTTGTTATTAAAAGATAAGATTCGGGTTGGGTGCAGTGGTTCACACCTGTAGTCCAGTATTTTTGAAGGCCAGGGCAGGAAAATTGCTTGAGCTCAGGAGTTCGAGACCAACCTAAGCAAGATGGCGATACCGCATCTCTACAGAAAATTAAAAAATTAGTTGGGCATGGTGGTGTGAGCCTCTGTTCCCAGCTACTATAGAGGTTGAGGTGGGAGGATTTCTTGAGCCCAGGAGTTTGAGGTGGCAGTGAGTCATGATCATACCACTGCACTCCAGCCTGGATGACAAAGTGAGACCTTGTCTCTTAAAAAAAATGAAATCTACAATGTAATTTTAAAAATCAATATTTCCAGTCAGGCATGGTGGCTCACGCCTGTAATCCCAGCACTTTGGGAGGCCGAGGTGGGCAGATCACCTGAGGTCAGGAGTTTGAGACCAGCCTGGCCAACATGGTGAAACCCCATCTCTACTAAAAATTCAAAAATTAGCTGGGCATGGTGGTGTGTGCCTGTAATCCCAGCCACCTGGGAGGCTGAGGCAGGAGAATCGCTGACCTGGGAGGCGAAGGCTGTAGTGAGCCAAGGCCATGCCACTGCACTCCAGCCTTGGCGACAGAGTGAGACTCCATCTCAAAAAATAAAAGTAAATCAACATTTTCTTTTTTTCCTTTGAGACAAGGTCTTACTCTGTTGCCCAGGCTGGAGTGCAGTGGTAGGCTCAGCTCACTGCAACCTCTGCCTCCCAGGTTCAAGCTGTTCTCCAACCTCAGCCTCCTGAGTAGCTGGGATTACAGGCATGATTCCAGCCAATTTTTGTATTTTTAGTAGAGATGGCTTTTTGCCATGTCAGCCAAACTGGTCTCAAACTCCTGACCTCAGGTGATCCGCCTGCTTCGGCCTCCCAAAGTGCTGGCAGGTGTGAGCCACCGTGCCCAGCCTAAAATCAACATTTCTAAATCAGCTTTGTGTTTATTTAAAAGTACCATAAAGATTAAAGTGAGACACCATTTAATTTTGTGAATGTGAATGTACTTTCAGCCAAACTTTTTTTTTTTTTTTTTTGAGATAGGGTCTCACTCTATTGCCCAGGCTGCTGGAGTGCAATGGCACTATCACAACTCACTACAGCCTCAGCCTCCTGGGCTCATGCAGTCCTCCCACCTCAGCCTCCTGAGTAGCTGGGAATACAGGCATGCATACCTATGCCTGGTTAATTTTTTTATTTTTTGTAAAGATGGCATCTCACCATGTTGCCCAGGCTGGCCTCAGACATCTAGGCTCAAGCAGTCCTCTCACCTCAGCCTCCCAAAGTGTTCAGATTACGAGCATGAGCCACTGTGCTTGACTTGTTTATTGTTTTGTTGTTTTGGCTAAAATTGCAGTTACTTTCAAGATACTTAAAATCCTTTAATTTTGTCATCTACCTACACAATAAAGAAGGAACTGTGAGTACATAAGCCAGTTAGCTGATTTCACGGGATTGATGATAGGGGTCTTCATAAATAAAAGGGCACAGTGGCATTTCTAAATTGTGAATCATTAGATTTTATTTTATCCTCTAGTATAATTTCTTCCATCCTGTTGACAGCTGGCAGGAGTCAGTATATCCTGAAAGCCCATCATTTACAGGAGCTGGTGGGAGGGAAAAGAATCCCCTTGAGTTCTATCACAGTTAAACGAATAAACCTCTCAGCAGAGTGTCAGTCTTCTCTCAGGAATACATGGAGGGTGCATTATAAAAATGTATCTTTTTTTTGTTTGGCCAAGGTTGGTTATGTTTTGTTAAATTACTTTTAAAAATTGTATAAGCTCACAGTTGCTCCTATTTGTTTATAAGGAGATAAAAAAAGAGAATCAAAATTTGCACAAGCCTGAAGACCTTCAGCTTCCTTGTTTTCTTAGAGATGTTGCTTCCCGCATGGGGAGGCGGCACGCATGGGCTAAGAAGATAGACAAATGCCAAAACAAGTGATTGCGAAGCACCAGATAGCTTCTCCACACGGAGCACTCGAACACGTGGGACGCTAGTGACGCAATTGATGGGCAGCTGCCAGCCGCTGTCACTCGCCTCCCTCGCACTCATGGAGAGGGAATTGTTAATGGCCCAGCTTAGGTCTGAGTGGTGAGCATTTTTTTTTGTTTGAAACAGGGTCTTGCTCTGTCACTCAGGCTGGAATGCAGTGGTGCCATCTTGGCTCACAGCAGCCTCCACCTCCAGAGGTCAAGCAGTCCCCACACCTTAGCTGGGAGCATAGGCGCACACCACCATGCCCGGCTAATTTTTGTATTTTTGTAGAGACAATGTTTTGCCATGTTGCCCAGGGTGGTCTGGAACGACTGAGCTCAAGCAGTCTGCCTGCCTCGGCCTCCCAGAGTGCTGGGATTACAGGCATGAGCCACCACGCCCAGCCAGCATCTTGTTGGTTGAGTTTCTCAGATGGTTTGGATGAGATTCAGTTCTGGGGTTCGTGTGAGGGAAGAGACCTGTGTGTGAAGTCTCCGGTCCCACTTCCCTCTGGGAGACTGGCCTTGGCTGAATCACACACTCACCCTGGGACCCATCATGGCAGTTCTGCTTCTCCATTAGCTGTTTTCTTAGGTTCCCAGCAAAGACCCAGTTGGTGCCCTGAGATGCTCCTAGTCTGCCTGAGGGGACATTTACCTGGCCACAGTCCCGTGGGGTGGCAGACACAGCACCATGGGAGCACCAGCAAAGAAGAGTTGCTCCCTCTGTTATGTTTCATCCTGACTTAGGAGGAAGGAAGACCAGGAGAGCCAGATAGCGCCCATGAGCTCTTCCCTCCCTCAAGACTCTGCGCCAGTCAGAGGGCAAAGGTACACACTAGGCCACGTCTCAGAATACAGAATCATGGACGGCAGCCACACACAGTCATCACCAAGCTTTCACTTGGCATCGAGCCCTTCCATCTCTTCGTACAGTGAGGGCATCTCCGGCGCTGAGGGAGGCCTGCCAGCTGTGTACCCGGATTTGTTGGGTTCCAGGATTAGCTGTGCATGGTTGAGACAGTACAGTCATAAAGTTTTTCTTTTTTCTTTCAAAAAGGACAAAAGGCTTACGTTTTGTATCTTGAGAGAGGACATTGACATATGTTGGGATGGGAAGGAAGGGCAGCGCTCAATGGCTCTTTGGTTATAAATTGAGAGGCTCAGCCTCAGAACTGGAGGCTCATACCAGGGAAGATTGCAGGAGTCCTCCGAGCCTCACAGCTGGCCCTTTGTGTGGCACTTGCAGAGGCTGGAGACAGCCTGTACCTTGCCTGAAGCAAGGTTGTCAAGCTCCGGTTCCTGTGACTGTGGGAGTTAACTGAGAAGCACCGGCCATGGAGTCCTGGCTACTTGGGAGACCGAAGTGGGAAGACTGCTTGAGCTCAGGAGTTCAAGCCCAGCCTAGGCAACATAGACCCTGAAAAAAAAAATCAAGCAAACAAAAACAAATTGAAAAGGGAGTGAGGCCATCCTTAGTAGATGGAGTTCCTGAGAAGTAAATTGGAGTCCCTAGATGCCATTGTTCGGATTTCTGGGAGGCCGGTCAGTAGTCCTCACTGGTCCTGGGCTGGATGCTACGCCCCGGCCACTTGGGTGGACAGGGCTGGCATCCCCTAGAACCTTCTTCTGAGGGAGGGGAGTATGAAGGAGGGGGTGGGTGGAAACAGAGACTTCAGCTCCACAGCCTGCCTGTGCCTGCTTCTGGCTGCACAGCCTGCTGCCTGTGGAGCTGCCCGTGTGGGCTGCGATTCCCTGGAGGGGCCTGAGAGGCGCTGTCGGAGGCCTCAGGCTGGGTCTTCTTCCACACTGGGCTGGGAAGGAGGTTGTGTGGCTGAATTGGGATGGAGGGTTTTATATCTAGAGAGAACACGTGCTGAGCATCCACACGGTGGTACTGAGATTGCCGATGCAATTTGCACCATTAGGAAGGTTGGTGATCACAGTCCTGGCTGTCTCGTTTCTCTAAAAGATAGTTTTCAGAAAATGGCAAGTATTAAAGCAGGTATCTTCTGTTTTTTCTAAGACAAGTATTGTGGAAGAACTTTTCTCTATTTGAATAAGGTCTTCGGCCTCATCTCACTGACACACTCCTTGGTTTAAGCACTAATGCCAAGACGTGACGGCCCACAGCAAAGGAGGAGATACAAGACTTTAAAAAGTCAGATGTGATCAGGATTGACACTCTGGGGCCGTTTATATCAGGGAAAGTGACCCCTACACAAGCAGTGGCTTCTTAGAGCCCTCCCTGATACCCGGCCCTGCCCCACGGCCACCATGAGGGTGCCAGGCCCTCCGCACAGGCGGGCTTACTGCAGCCGAGGGGCTGGTGCACGCCAGTCCAGGGCTGTTTGTGTAGCCTGAGCCTCTCTGTGCCAACTAATCATTCTTGTATTATCTCCCCTTGCCTCAGGTTTCCTTAGGAAATAAAGAAAGAAGCAAAGGTGTATTCTACAAAGCACTTCAGAATTGTCCTTGGGCAAAGGTAAGTGTTAATGCCACGGTGTCTTCAGCTTCCTGAAGACTTCCTGCCAGGTCTCCACCCAGCTAGTGTCTTCCTGGCCTGCCCCCACGGCATCGGGGATGCTTGGCTCATGGACGCCATACCCTGTCCCAAGGTACATCCAGAGCCTTTTCCTGGTGAAATGTCCCCTGTGGAGGCAGAGCCTGGCCCTGCCTGGGGCCAGTGCTTCATGCAAGTGTTGCTGTGGGTAGCTGGTTTCCCAACGTTTGCTTAGAGTTCAGCCCAGGTGCCAAAAGAGTTGGGATCATGTCCCAGCCTGGCTGTGAGAGCCCGGGTCGGGTGACACTCAGAAGTCAAACTGAGGGTGACGGCCAGCAAGTCCTGGCCCGCCTTGTGAAAGAGAAGGCCTCACTTGGAGTTTGCTTGCTTTCGCTCTGGAGTTCAGTGTCCTTCCTGAGCATGCCCGGTGCAGCCTGAGTTAGGAAAGTCTGAGCCGAGGGGAGCGTGGGCTGTGGAGGCGACAGGAGGAACCTGCCCTTTCTTCCTGAGCGCCTCCAGGCTGACAGGAAGTGGAGGGCTGAGCAGGGTGGCCTTCCTGCCTGCCCCTAGGTGTTGTACCTGGACGCAGTGGAGTACTTCCCCGAGGAGATGCCGGAGGTCCTGGATCTGATGACCGAGAAGGAGCTCCGGGTGCGCCTGCCACTGGAGGAGCTGGAGCTGCTGCTGGAGGATTAGAGAGCCGCGGGGAACGGACCGTGACTGCGAGGCCAAGTCGCTCACCCTGCAGAGCCAGGAGGCACGAGCGGAGAATGTGTGCGTTAGAGACCTCAGCTTTTGAAATGTTCTTTCTTGATATTAATAATGTGTCTGGGCTGCCAGCCTCTCACATCTGGCACACTTTTTGGGTGTGAAAATGACACAAAAGCTCTTTACATATTATATATGTGCATGTGTATATATATGTACATAGCCAGGGAGTCATGCCAAGTGGTCATTAAACCGATGATGATTGAGGTGTGGCCACGTCCTTGTCATTCTCTCCCTGTGCGCAGCTGGCACTGGCCCCCGCAGGGTGATGTGTCCCCTTGGTTGGCGTCATGGTGGCCCTGCCAGGCCCCCTCTGAGACAGAGGTTTGGTTTCTCAGCACTAGGATGTCTTCCCCAGGCTGGTAAGCAGGAGATTTTGCTTGTCTTCAGAGCCGCAGTTAACGCTTGGTGTTCTGGCCTGTATGCAGTGTGTGGAAAGTTCCTTGTCATTCCTAATTCACTCTGGAGGCGACACTTCCATCTGGAGCTGGAGGAGCAGCATGCCCTGGGGCTGCTGAGCAACTCAGGCCTGACTATATGGAGTCAGAACCCACTCTTCAGCAGGGCCTAGGCCACTGGAGTGTGGGAGGCTGCCTGGGGCAGTGGCAGCCTCTGTGGGAAACCTGCTCCCAAGCCACCTCAGAGCCGAGCATGCTGTCCCGCCAGCCCCAGGCCTGCCTGCAGGAGGGGCCCGGTGTGCTTGTGCAGCAACGCTGCTTACGTTGTGATGGCCAAGGCTGGTTCTGGTGTTACTTTCTGAGGGCTGTGAGCAGAGTGAAATGTCCACATCCATTTTTCAGACTTGTGCCTCCGAAGAGATTTTTAGTGCTGAATCACTTTGACTATTAACATATGGCTGGGAGGAATGGTTTTCTCATCTTCCCTGAGCTCTAAAGTTGTGAGGGAGGTCAGGAGGCACCTCTGTGCTGTGTCCCCAGGAGGAGGAGGCAGCTGTAAGGCCAGCAGCCCTGGTAGCTACTACCTGTAAGGTACACAGGTTATTTTGTATTGGAAAAGTGAAGACATGCTTGCTGCAGAGGGAGTGATGGGAGAGTTCACCTCAAATGGTTCCACTGAGGAAGAGCTCCAGAGAGCCAGTGGGTTTTCCACAGGCAGATGGGGCAATCCCTGTCCTGCTCACCAGTGCAGGAAGCCAGGGAAGAAATTGCTCGGGAATTCTGTTGTTTCACAAGCAGTTCACCCCTGCATTCCCATGCTTGGCACTGCAGGCCTCAGTGACCCGCTGCCGAAATAGTCATTTCAGCATGTTGGTCAATAAGCAAACTGGAGAAGCGGCTGGGGTGGGTGCAGCGCAGCCGCTGTGCTGACACACTCTAGGGCCTGGCGTTTGCTCTAGCTTCTTTTGTAGGATTGACATGAGGTAGACTGCCCCTCTAGAGGAAAAGACTCAGCTATTACCAGTGAGGAAAAGGCAGTATGGATGTGCTGGGGGTTTTTTTTTGTTTTTAATCTCAAACTTATGGAAAAGGTGCAAGTGCGTTACAAAGAATTTTCTTTCCTGAACCATTTGAGAGTCAGTTGCTGACAGTCTCCTGCCCGCTCATGATCCAGACACGGAACAGGAAGTTAGCGTGGACGTGGTCCTCCCAGCTGATCCTCTGGCCCCGGTCATATCCCCGAGGAAAAGGCTTCAGTTCAGGATCATGAGCTGCATTTGGTTGTCACATCTTCAGTCTCCTTCTGACTGGAAGCTTTTTGACTTTCAGGTCGTGGACACTTTTGAAGTGTTCTGAATTTGAAGAATGTTCCTCAGTTTGTGCTTGCCTGGTGTTTCTTCATGACTGGATTCAGGCTAAGCATCTTTGGCAGGAGTGTGGCAACAGTGACACCATTGGGTGGCACATACTTTCAAGGTGCCCATCATTGATGTGCATTTTGACCACTTGCTGATGACAGTGTCCGCTGTGCTTCTCCTGTGTGACTTTCCAATGGAAGTGTTTTGTGGGGACTCTCAAGATCTGTAAATACCCCTTCCTCAGCAAACTTCCAGATCAATTTCTATGTATCGGTATGTGTGTAGTTCCCTAAAGGGCTATACCGTATTCCATTGATAGTTAACTGTTTGGATGCGCAGACTGTTCCGGATTTAGCAGTGGGAGCCCCTTTACACAGGCTTGTGTGTCCTCCGGACCTGTCCCTCTCATTCCTTGAGCATGTCTTTGCTTTCTGGCAAAACAGACTTTGGGTTCATCTTGTCCTTTCCCTGCCTGGTCCTGGAATTGGCCCTCAACTCCTTTTAGTGGAGAATACTTAGAAGCAAAGGTCTGGGTCTAGGGGTGCTCACTGCAGTTGGGGTGTCACTGTTCCCAGGCACTCCCAGAGGACAGAGGTTGTTCTCATTTTTGTCCTTTCTGTATGTAACTCATCAGAGAAACCTGGCTTCCAGCATCCCGTTCTCCTTGACTGCCTCCATACATAAGCAGCCTCCCTCCTCTGCTACCATCCCGTCCCTGCAGATGCCTTCCTCACCCACTTGGGCTCTCATACTGCACATCAGGCTGCCCACACTGACTCCCTGCATCGGACCACCTCAGCCCTGCATGCACACCCCACACGGACGCCAGCCTCACCTTGCCCATGCTGAGTCCCTGTGCTGTGGCGCCCCTCCACACGGACAGCTCCACACCCTGCTTGGACTGACACCCACCCTCCCCATGAGTACCCTGTCCTCACCCTGCACTGGACCATCCCCATGTGTGATGTCCTCAGTGGCAGGCACAGTGGCCCCCCTAAAGATGGCCACACACTAAGCCCTGGAACCTGTGAATGTTTCATAGCAAAAGGAACTTTGCAGATAAAAATTAAGATAGATAGATAGTAAACTTTAAAATTGGGAGATTACCCCGGATTATTTGCGTGGGTCCAATGTAATCACAAGGGTCTGTAAGAGTAGAAAAGGCAGGAAGAAGGGTAGTTGGAGACAGGGACTAAGCCTGCTGCTGCTGGCAGATGAGGGGCCGCAAGCCAGGAGGGAGGGAGGGTGGCCTTCACACACTGGCAAAGGCCTCCGCTGGCAGCCAGCAAGGAAATGCTGACTTCAGCCCACAACTCCCAAGAAACTAAATTCTGCCAACAACCCTCAGCAAGGAAACGGATTCTCCCTTAGAGCCACCAGAAAGAACACTCCTGCCAACAGCTTGACTTTAGCCTGGAGACACTGTGTTGGACTTCTGACCTACAGAACTGAGATAAAATCGTGCTGTTTTTTTTTTTTTTTTTTTTTTAAAAGACCGAGTCTGCTCTGTCCCTCAGGCTGGAGTGCAGTCGAATGATCTCAGCTCATTGCAACCTCTGGCTTCTGGGTTCAAGCGATTCTCCTGCCTCAGCCTCCTGAGTAGCTGGGACTACAATTGTGCATCACCACCCCCAGGTAATTTTTGTATTTTAGTAGAGATGACTTTTCACCACGTTGGCCAGGATGGTCTCCATCTCTTGACCCCATGATTTACACGCCTTGGCCTCCCAAAATGCTGGAATTACAGGGGTGAGACTGGCCAAATTGTGCTGTTTTTAAACAAAGCCTGCAGTAACTTGTTACGGTGTTAACAGAAAATTAATACACCCTCTTCACTCAGTGTGGGTCCCTACGACCCAAGCCAGGCCACCTGTCAAGGGAACACTTACCTTGATCTGCCCCACTTAATAGCTTTAGGCCTGATTTGTTCAGAAAGGAAAGAGAAATGAAGGAAATACATGGAGAAAGGGAAGGGGAAGTTCCAACATGTTTCTGAACACCTTGAAAGGGATGAGGTTTCCAAGCCCAAGAACAAGGGCTTACAGGATATCTCTAGGAATCCTTAGTCTTGGGAACACCAGTAGTTATTTTCTGCCCTGAGTGCCGAGAACCCGCAAGGTCCACAGAACTTCCAAAAAGAAAGCTGTTCTTCCATCTTTTTGGAAGCACCAGACACATTAACTTAGCCTTTATTATTTGAACAATGAATATCCCTGGCTCTGTGGTTGTGATCAGTTCTCCCCCACCGCAGAATTACTGGTGAACACCAGCTCTGGGGTGTGATGCAGGGAATGTATAGTGAGGTCCACACTCCTTGTGACCACAGCCTAAGGTTCTTGCCCGGAGGCTTCCCTGCAGCTGGGTGCACCCACATGCTGCTGCCAGTGTTTGTGAAAGAGCACGCTTTATTGAGAAGCAGACTGCTGCACAGTGACTGACAGACAAAGGCCACCCAGTGGGCATTTACACATCGTACTGCAAAAGACACAGGATATTTTGCTAATAAAAACCAATGGGAACAGGGATTCCTCTGGGCAACTCCCCCAACCTCATCTCTTTCAGGGATGGAGAAATCTCCCATTTTCCTGATGGCAGCTGTGGTTCACTAGAGATAGAGCCCCTCAGGGGTGCCTTCCTGTTTCTTATAAAGAACATTTTCTTTAGATTTTTTGAAGTCTTCATTTGTTACTTTCATTCTACGTTCTCTTAAGGCCATCAGACCAGCTTCTGTACAGATTGCCTGTAAGAAAGAACAGTGTGTTCAGAAAGTGAAATACTTTTTATTCTAACAAGGAATTCAGGAAAAGCTATTCTGGGGCCAGGCACGGTGGCTCACACTTGTAATCCCAGCACTTTGAGAGGCCAAAGTGGACAGATCACCTGAAGTCAGGAGTTTGAGACCAGCCTGGCCAACATGGTGAAACCCTGTCTCTACTAAAAATACAAAAAATTAGCTGGGTGCAGTGGCAGGAGCCTGTCATCCCAGCTACTCGGGAAGCTGAGGCAGGAGAATCGCTTGAACTGGGGAGGTGGAGGTTGCAGTGAGCCGAGATCATGCCACTGCACTCCAGCCTGGGCAACAAGAACAAAACTCCATCTCAAAAAAGCTATTCTGAAATAAAGCATGAGACACCCAGAATGAACATAAATTGCTTATTTAGGAAACATTTCATTTTTTTTTTAAATGTTTTAAGCATTCTATTTTCTGAAAGGATGTGAAGTGGCTGAAACTGGGAGTTACTGTAACTAAGAAGACTGGCCCAAGGATCGGGGCTGTGGGTTCCAGTTTTGGCTCGGGTTCTAACAAGCTACGTGGCTTGGCAGGTCAGTAAATTCTTACAGCACCACTTTCGTTAAAGAGAATAATATTCCTAGGAAATAAATGAAATTATGCCCTGAAACTCAGAGGCAATTGAGAGTATCTATTTCATTTACCTATAGTCATAAAAGAACACGTATTCTGGTTAGATACTGTAAGTGGCAGTATCTACACTATAGAATAATACTACAGAGCACAGCGTTTATTCCAATCTATTAATTTCTCAGTAATTACTTGCCCAAAGTAAAAGAAAACAATAACCCATGTTACATGTTTTCATTTTAGGTCTCATCTGTTTAGAAAGGAAAGAGAAATGAAGGAAATAGAGGACAGCAAATGAACATGTTACATGGGTTATTGTCATTGTTTTCTTTTACTTTTGGAAGTAAGTACTGTAGCAAAAACACCATGTGGGAAAAACACAATCCTGGCACAGAAGTTTGTTTGGTTATGGCCATCAGGTCGGTCATTTACTTAAAATGGTTCGGGTGAAAAGAAAGTTTTGTGTATAGAAAGATAAAAAGCAGGCAGGGTGCAGTGGCTCACGCCTGTAATCCCAACACTTTGGGAGGCCCAGGCAGGCAGATCATGAGGTCAGGAGTTCAAGGCCTGGCCAACATAGTGAAACCTCGTCTCTACTAAAAGTAAAAAAATAGCTGGGTGTGGTGGCGCGCACCTGTAGTCCCAGTTACTCAGGAGGCTGAGACAGGAAAATGACTTGAACCTGGGAGGCAGAGGTTGCAGTGAGCCAACATTGCGCCACTGCACTCCAGCCTGGTGACAGAACGAGACTCCGTCTCAAATGGAGAGAGAGAAGGCAAGTAGGTAAAATGTTAACTATTGGCAAATCACTTTGCTGCTATTGCAACTTTTCTGAAGCCTTGAAAATTTTCCAAAGTTTTTCAATGAGTTTTTATCTTAATATTTTTCAATAAGTTTCTATCTTAAATTTTCAATGTTATCTTAAAAATAAAATTTTAAGATCTTTCAGTTTTTAAAAAAGTAAATTTTACTCACCAACAGAGACATTAACCTAGTTCTCTAGAACTGACTGCCAGTGATATGTGGGATTAGAGCAGGTGCTGGCTTGGAAAGGCACTGCCTGTGCTGTCCCTACCTAACCATGGCACTCATGCCCCACGAAAACCCAGCTCTTCCCAGGGAAAGCAGGTTCAACTCATATTCAATACTGCCAGGCCTTGCTGTAAATTCTTGTCAGCTGGGAAGAAATATCCTAACTCACGTACATTTGTCATAAAACCAAGAGATATAATCTGGTACAACCTTCCAGAATACAAATTGGGACACAGATATAGTGGGTGCCTGGTCCCCACTCTGCAGCTCTGGGGAGAGTTCTCCCAGTATACACTCTTCCCCTGACCTGGGACTGAGTGGCTACATTTGACACACCTTGAGAAAGTCACCTGGGCCTATGGAGGAGGCAGCTTTGTACCAGCGACTCAGCCTTGTGGCTACAGGTGAGTTAGGGTCATTTACTGCATGAAATGATGCATTAAAAATGACTTCAAATAAGCACATATACCACTTGGATGTAATGGTAAACCAGCATGATGACTAAAATACAGACACCCACCTGTCCAGGCCAACCACCATCCCAAGAGTGCATATAGACTCTTTCCTGACGGATGGCCACATTCCCAGAAATAAGCTGACAAGGTTAGGCTCTCACCTTGATGTCGGCACCAGAGAGGTCATCTTTAGCCATGATCAAGTCGTCCAGGGTTACATCATCGGCCAGCGTCATCCTGCTTGTGTGAATCTGAAAGATGCGCTTCTTGGTCTTTTCATCAGGCAGGGGGAACTCGATCTTCCTGTCAATGCGGCCTGCAGGTAAAAAAGTTTTTAAGTCACACCACCACCGAGACCCAGGCTCTGCCATGGCTCAGAAAGAGGCCTCAGCCCATCTCACATGTGAAGTTTCAGTCAGACAGTATTCTGTGGGAAGGATGCCCAAATTTTAAAAAGTGAACATACACTTTTGTAGTTTTTCTTCTGATGCTACCTGAATGTAAAAATAACAAATCCTACTATCACAAGAATTATTTCTTCCAAAAAAAAGCATCAAATTCTTGAGGCTAAAGAGAGAATATTATGGAAAATAAAAGATCAAGATGTAAGACTGGAATTCAAAGGGCCGAAGTGCACAGACTATATCATGCTCTAACTCTCATCTCAAGGAGACCTATTTTTGGTAAATTATCCTAAGTTTCACTGCAATATTTGTTTTTTTATGTATCATTTTATAGTCTTCCCAAAGTACACTTAAACACAAATATATAAACACATTAATTCCCCATGATGAAACAAAAGCAAATTTAACCTGGTCTGATAAGTGCTGGATCCAAAGTTTCTATTCGGTTTGTGGCCATGATAACTTTCACATCTCCCCTAGAATCAAATCCATCCAACTGGTTCAACAGTTCCAACATTGTTCGCTGAATTTCTCTCTCACCACCAGAATTTGAGTCATATCTTTGGGAAAAAAGGGAAGGAATGAAGACCCAACTCATCACCTGCTAAAAAGGAATTATAGCGAAGGCCTCATTGTGACAAAACACCTTAACAGACATTCCTGTTTCAACTCACATGGCACTCCCTCAATTATTCTCGGAAAAATAAATTCAGCACCCCTTGCCATGGTCTGAATGTATTTCCCCAAATTTATGTGTTGAAACTTAATCCCTACTGGGTGGTTATTAAGAGATGAGACCTTTTGGAAAGGGAGAAAGGCATGAGACAGAGCCTTAGACAGCATGTGTTCCTTATCAAAAGGGATAAAGGCCTTCCTTACATGGCATGTATTCCTTATAAAAAGGCTGCAAGGAACTAGTGTGGGCCCTTTTTGCCCCCTGAGCATTTGTCCCCTCTGCAGAACAGGTGCCATCTCGGAAGCAGAGAGCAGCCCCCACCAGACATCAATGCCAGTGCCTTGATCTTAGACTTCTCAGCCTCCAGAACTGTGGGAAATAAATTTCTATTCTTTATACAAAATACCAGTCCTAAGGTATTTTGTTACAGCAGCACAAGTGGACTAAGACAATCTTCATCAGTCAAGTTACAGATCATACATTTTCATAGTTTCTGTGCCTGAAACTGGATCATGTATTGTTTCTATGTTTGGCATCTGATCCCTACAACTTGATTTTAAGCTCCTCCAGGGCAGGGACTGTTGTGCTCACAGCTGTGTCCCTGGAGTCCAGATGGTCCTGGCTCAGGGTGGGTGCTCAAGACATGATTATTCACAACTGACCAATCTCCAGATGTTCACAGTTCCTGGGCAGTTGTTACCTGGCTCCTGGGAGAGCAGACCCTAAAGCATCCACAGAAGGCCACACACGGCAAGAACTGTGGCCACAGGGAGAGCCCTGAGATTGTTAAATCTCAAGAGAAGAGCTATGCAGTGCTGTCTTTCAACAAGGCAAAATAAGTATGAGAAAGTCTACCTTTTTGTCCCAATGGCATCAATTTCATCAATAAACACGATGGATGGTGCATGTTCTTCAGCAACTCGAAACAGTTCCCGTACAAGTTTGGGCCCATCACCTAGGTACTTCTGAATAAGTTCAGAGCCGACCACTCTCAAGAAAGTGGCTGAGGTTTGGTTTGCTACTGCTTTGGCTAACAAGGTTTTACCTATTTTAGATGAAAAAAGGAAAAAGACATCTTAGGTGCTGTTTTAACTTAAAAACTCATAGCATTACCACCTTAAATGGACACCAAAAACAGGTGGGCCCCCCATTCTGAAAAGGCATGCCACCAATTCAGGTGTCGTACCATTCCGTTCTCCTAAGTAGATAAGAGGAAACTTAGAAACATCTACTAACATGTTTGGATTATCCTAAGCTACTTTCCTAAACTCATCATGATTCATCAGAAAATACTTTTTTTACTTGGTTATTTTCAAACCTTGACCCAGTTTCCCCTGAAGAACTGTGAACTATAATTACCTGTACGAAGAATTTCTCTGTACCAGCAATGAAATCAATCTCATTTTTTCCTCTGGTTGAGCCTTTCTTGGGCTCCTTCAAAGTTGCTTACATTAACCTGATCCATCCAACTCAGGGTTGGAGAGCCAAACTAAACTTCTACAAAACCATCAGTGCTGGAAAAAAAGGTCTGGGAATCCTAGCTTTGGTCCTAAGGAGACACATGATGAGAGCTTCCAAGGGAAGTTCCTCCCACTGATCTCAGGGAAGAGCTCAAACATCATTTCCAATACTACTCTACTCGCTGATATTTCTCTTTCAGGTCAAAAACAAGAGTCGGCAAAGAATGTCCAACTTGAGAATTTTTGAGTTGGAAGACCTGGGTCCCTTTGATGGTGAGAGAGGATCTTGGCAAGGGCTGGGTAGGTGCCTCAGGATACAGAGGTAGTTAGGGGCAGAACTGGCAGCCTGAGGCCAGCAGGGGAGGAGCGTGGAATCGGCTAGCTGGTGAGTGACAGGGAAGACTTCCCAGAACTGGGATGGCTGAAACAAAGCTCAGCTTTGTAACATGTGGCAATGATGTTCCTTTCAGTCAGACCCGCCAGAGCAGCAGATAAGAAGGTTGGACTGCTCCCTGAAAGCATCAGGGACTACAGTCAGACCCGCCAGAGCAGCAGATAAGAAGGCTGGACTGCTCCCTGAAAGCCAAGTCTAGCCACTGGGCTGCTTCTATGGTCAGTGGCATCACTGAACAAACTGCCCACTCCTCTGATGGACCTGCCTGTCCAGTCCTGCCTCCCAACCCTGTACTGCAACCCCTTCAGTACTGGAACCCCACAGGAGGCCTGTGTTCCAGCTACAGCCGTTACTAGCTCAACTCCCAGAGGGGCCTTGGGCTAGTCACTGGCTGATCTGAAACATAATTTCCTAAGCTGTCAGATGAGGGGCTGTAAGAGAGAGATCTCTTGTAGCTCTCGGCCTCTGGGTACAGGTGTCTCCCAGTCTCTCCAGTGTGGGCACCCCTCAGCACAGATCCTCTTAGGAACACTGTCACTTCTCTCAAATGACTGTGCTTCCTCTGGAATTTGCACGGTAGTGAACTTCTAAGTCCTGAGCTCTACCAAATGAATCTCATACCACAGAACAGAGCTTTTTTTTGGAGACAGTCTCACTCTGTCATGCAAGCTGGAGTGCAGTGGCACAATCTCAGCTCACTGCAACCTCCGCCTCCCAGGTTCATGTGGTTTTCCTGCCTCAGTTTGCTGGGTAGCTGGGACTACAGATGTGTACCACATCTGGCTAATTTTTGGATTTTTAGTAGAGATGGGGTTTCACCGTTGGCCAGGCTGGTCTCGAACTCCTGGCCTCTAGTCATCCACCCACCTCAACTTCCCAAAGTGCTGGGATTACAGGCATGAGCCACCATGCTCAGAATAGAGATTTTAAAGTAGTATTTCTCCACTGTGGCTCCAAGGCTTAACCATACTCCAAATGAAAAGATCAAAATCTATGGGGATGGGGCCAGGCATCAGTTTTTTTTTTTCTTTTTTTAGACACGGTCTCACTCTGTTGCCCAGGCTGGAATGCAGTGGTGTGATCATGGCTAACTGAAGCCCCCACCTCCAGGGCTCAAGTGATCCTCCCACCTCAGCCTCTAGGGTAGCTGGGACTACAGGCATGCACCACTACACCCAGCTAATTTTTTATAGAGACAGGGTTTCACCAAGTTACTCAGGTTTTATTTTTATTTAATTTAATTTTAATTTTATTTTATTTTATGTGTGTCAGTATTTTTAAAGCTCCTAAGGTGATTCCAATGTGCAGACAAGGTTGAGCAGTCCTGTTTTAACCTGAGGAACTATGGTGTCCTCACTTAACAGTTCAGTAATTATAACTAGCCAATGTTGCTGCTCAAGAGACCAGCTGGGTGCCTGGAAAGTCTCAAAAACAGAGCATACCTGTGCCAGGTGGACCATAGAGAATGACCCCCTTAGGAGGCTTTATACCCATCTCTTCATAATATTCAGGGTGGGTGAGAGGAAGCTCCACAGATTCCTATGAAAAATACTCAGTATAAATGAAAGGCTTTACTGAAATTATTGGCGGATTTATTAATTGGCAACATGCGAATATCTTGTTTTCAACAAAAATAGGTAGAAATCGCAATTACTCTTCTTAGAGGCAATGTGCTTGCTTTCTATTAACAGCAAAGACAAACCAAAGGTGACACCTGTTCTACTTGAGTTCCCCGCACCCACTCTATTTTCTTAATCACACCCAATTTCCCTTTTACTTCCTACTAGAAGTCAGCCTTGAGCTCTTCTTGAGCAAGACAGACTAAAGAAAGCTAAAATTCATCCTTTTCAATTAAACTACAGATAGGACTGGGAAAGAATTCCTGATGGCTGTTCCCACCTAGGGACATTATTGCTATTTTCAGCTGCCTCAGAGGTCCCTGGCAGAGATCTGTGATGGCTCAGAATGGCTTCCCTATGAAAGAACATGCAGAGATCCCAAGGCCATCCTCAATGACCATATCCCCTGCAACCCCAAGGGCCACTGAAGGTGCTGGGATTATTTTCCAGACCTCATCACTGTCTAAATGGGTGCAAGTACACATGCTGTCTCCACAAAGCACTGGAGGTTTCCAGATAAACAAAACTGAAGTCAACACAATTAGAAACATTACATATTCACACAGACAATTCATTCAACACTACGTATAAAAAGAATGAAGCTGCAGCTGCTGCAGGAACTATCACACAGTTGATTGTTATTTCTATTACCTAACTCAGTATTAACAAATACAAAAATACAACTGGCCAGCTCTGACTCAGCCACTGGTTTGATTAATAAATAAGCAAACAAACATACAAAATAACTCCAGAGTACCCTAAATGGGACACCAGAAACCAAAACTCAAAAAAACCCAGAGATGGTTGCCAATCATACCTTAATTTCCTGAATTTGGTTGTCCAAGCCCCCAATGTCGGCATAGGTCTCCTGGGGGGCCTTTTCCACCTTCATCACTGTGACCAGGGGATCCGTGTCATCCATCAACACCCCTATCACGGCATGCACCTAACAGGAAACATCACGGTTTAACACAGGAATGCGAGGTTCACTGGATGTGTTTACAGCAAAGCAATGCCAATGACGGAATCTTTCTCCTCAGGAGTGCTTTGGTGATCTACTTCCATGGGACAGGAAGACGGATCTAAGTGAAAAAAGAAAGCACTCCCGAGGGCTTTAAAGACATCACCTCACCTTGTGGTTGAGCAGGACTGAGCAGCCAGGTTCCAGCAGATCCTTGTCTACAAATGACAGAATGCTTACGTAGTGTTCTGAGCCCACAGATGTAGACACGATGGCATGATTGTCATCGATGATCTCTTCCAAGGTTCCTACTGACATCGGGGTGCCTCTCAGATCATCCACTTTTGATCTTTCCTCCTATATATGAAAATACCAAGGAAAAAAAGCAGACTATTGTGTAATGAGAAGGCTGAAAGAAAGAAAAAAAAAGCAGACTAGACCCAAAAGTAGATGACCCTGATAGTTTGCTAGATTTACAAAGCAGCTGATGCTTGTGAAACGTAGCTCACGATGCTTCCTAAAAGCCTGGACGAGTTCAACTACTTGAATTTCATTTATTTGTTGACAATTTTAGGTTCTAAATAGAATTCAATTTGTAAAAAAGAAAATTACAGTAACTTTTCAACTTACCTCTTGCTTTTCTTCTAATGGTTTCATTTGTTCCTGATTTCTAATGAATTCTTCCTCCATGAGAAGGTAGTCTTTAATTCTCTCTAATTTCAGTAATTTTAACCGGCACTGAGTATGAGGTGTCACTGAAATTAAAATATAAAGTTTTATTATATGTGGAGCCTGAGGTTTGCAAGTAAGGAAAAAAATACTAAGATTTTAAAATAAGCTCGTTTTTGTTGGAGAGAGCTTCAGAAAAATTCAGTTTGGTAATCCTAAGTAAGCAGGTGCCAAAATGGAAAGGGGGGTTTGGCTGTTATATAATCAAGTCTTTGAAAATGGGGATGGGGCTTATACCAAAGAGCTAGCCCCAAATCACATACGCTGACTGAATAGTTTGTATATTTAAAGAAGAAAAAAGCTACTGACCAATGAGATACCTGGGTCTGGTTTATTTTTCCTATAGGTACTAATAAAAAGCTACATATGTTGCTCAGTCAGTATACACTGTTGCATGCTGGCCTTATACATGCCCATCTATTTGTAGAATTCTGAAATATCAGGGATATTAACCCTCTTTATCACATATATGGCAAATATTTTTTCCATATATTATTGTTTCTTTTGGCTTTGTTTTTAAGTCTCAGGCCAATATCATTTTTATAGACAAATATGTCAACCTTTTCTCTTATGGTTTCTGGGTTTTCCCATTTACTTAAAAAACCTTCTTCTTCCCTAAGGTAAATTTCTGAATTTTCATTTATTTATTTTCACAAATATATCTGTAATCCGTTTGGCAAGACCCAAGAATCTAATTTCATTTTCTTTGGACAAAAATTTTTGAAATGCCCCTTATATTAAATAACCCATCCTATTCCCCACAGACCTGTAGTGGTACCTTCAGTGTGTATTAAATATCCATGTAACATGACTGTTTTTGAACTTCCTACTCTGTTCTGGTGGCCTGTCTCTTTCTGTACCAATAACATACTGATTAATTATGGTAGACTAATGGCTGGTTTTACTATCTGATATCCTTCAATTAACTGAACAACATTTTAAAAAGTGGTTTAAATTACTTCTGAGTTTTTCCTTCTAAGCAGGGAGGAGCATATTTAGATGAGGGTTTCGGGAGGTATTTGAGCTGAAGCCTGAGGGATGATTAGAGGCAGGCAGCCATGAGAAAAAAGAACATTTTAAGTGGAGGGATGAGTAAGGGCAAAGGCCCTGATATGTACAAAAGTCAAAAAAACATAAGGCAGGCAGTGTGACCAGTGAGCAAGGTGGAGTGGCAAGGCTCAAGACGGAGAGGTGTGCTGGGTCAGGCTACCTGGTTTGAATTTTATTCTATGTTCAGCAGGAAGCCATTGAAAACTTTTATTAGAATTTCAGGCATTGCATGATCTGAATTTCAGTACAGTGGCATTTCATTTCATGAAATAAATATGAACCTGAAATTACTAAGTTCAACCTGGGTTCTGTAATTTAAAACTATACTTTTATTTTTATTTATTTATTTTGAGACAGAGTCTCCCTCTGTCACCCAGGCTGGAATGCAGTGGCACAATCTTGGCCACTGCAATCTCCGCCTCCTGGGTTCAAGCGATTCTCCTGCCTTAGCCTCCCGGGTTAAAACTATATTTTTAATCCACCAGAGGAGCCAGTTAAAAACAGTGACATTTCTTAAAGTGAGACACAGTCATATCATACCGTACTTTAAAACAAAAGATAACTTGTATGCCAACCTAGAGGAATGCCACACTCGAGTTAGGTGGAAGTGATTGACAAAGCCAGAGCTTCAGTTGCCCCTCTCCTTCCTGTTTCCCCTCTCCTTCCTGTTTCCCCTTTCATACTCTAAGCTACATGCACAGAGATGGTTTCTCCTAAGAACTGGAAAGATGGCAAGGAGGAGCCATGTCATTACCCAGTGGCAATTTGCTGGCAGCATCTGGTCCCTTTGTTTTCTTCTTCTTTTTCCCCACTCTAGTTGGTACAGGAGGTTCATATTTCTTTTTCTTGTCCTTGAGATTTTAGAACAGCAGGAAAAAAAAAAATCACATGAAAATCACATTAAAACACAAATTTATTTCTGTACCACCATCATGTATTTTCAGGTGCCACAGTTTTCCTTATCTTTTAGGATATTATTAAAAACCTGACTTGTTTCACATTCCTGGAACTGTAATGAGTAAATATGATTATAATAAGTAAATGTAATCTTTTTACCATATACATAAGTGACAATGAGTCGTGTTATTCCAATAAGGTATAGAGGGTTAAGAATTAAGTTATATGCCAAAAATTTACATAACCTAAACTTCATACCTCAGGACACTAAAATTATAGACAATATAATACTTCTACAATGTCATTGCTTTTACATACTTAAACAAATAACTCATAAATACCTATTTGATGGTTAAGTCAATAACCTTTTCTAAGCATGAAAAGTATTATTTATTGTATCTGTACAACAGGCTAGTTTAAAAATGACTGGATCATTCTGCTTTTTAAAATTCATGAATCCCCACAGAAGTTCTCAGCCGAGACTCTGACATTTTCTGCACTTTGCTTCTAACACAGTACAAGTGTGGCTTATTTACCTTGTCATCCTTCTTGCCACCTCCAGGACCATGACCACCACTCTGACTTTGACCCTTGGGGAGAAAAATCAGACACAGATGTAAATTCAGAATATGATCACTTCAAAAGAATGCCTTCATACTGTCCTGTGAGTCTATAACATGAACATTTCCCCCTCATTTTAACATTTCTGAACCTAAGATGTTAATATTTGCAATCAATGTGTGCATTTAGTGTCACAGAATTTTTTTCCCTGAAAAGATGTTTAGTAGATTACTGGTGTACCTGGCAATTGATTGCATCTTAGAATCAAGAACAACTCTACTGAGAAGTAGATATAACTAAAGAGGCCAAGAGTCTTAAGATCACCCTCTCCTGAGGGGAAAATACAGAGCTTCACTCTAGTTACCCAGACTGGAGAGCAATGGCATGATCTCAGCTCACTACAACCTCCACCTCCCGGGTTCAAGCAATTCTCCTGCCTCAGCCTCCCGAGTAGCTGGGATTACAGGCAAGCGCCACCACGCCTAATTTTGTATTTTTAGTAGAGACGGGGTTTCTCCATGTTGGTTGAACTGGTCTTGAACTCCCAACCTCAGGCAATCCGTCCACCTCGGCCTCCCAAAGTGCTGGGATTACATGTGTGAGCCACCGAGCCCAGCTATTTCACATTTTTTGATAGAAAACTACCAGACTGAAGCTACCAAGAATATATTCCATAAAATATACGGCTATAAAAGCTAAGTCATTTTACACACTCATGTACCAACCATTTACCCCTTACTTAGATCACACCAAGATCCAGAAGACTTTCCTTCCAATAGCACTTTATCTAATTCCTACCCCTAAAGCCTGGGGGCTTTCATGCAGGTCTTCTCAATCTGAAAAGCTGTATCACCTTAAGGAGGTGCTTCACTCTTGTTGCCCAGGCTGGAGTGCAATGGCGCGATCATTAAGGTGTGAAGAACTTAGTGTATTAATAAACTCAGTAGGATTCCTGACTTTGAGAGACCCTTCAGTTACAGGACAATGTTTAACACAGCAATGTGTCAGAAATAGTGGCATTTCAAATATGAAGATGAGTAAACTTACTAATTAGAAGGGCCCACTTAGCTCTCTCAAATCAGCTCCACGCAGGCACCTCTAAATTAATACACCAACACTTCTTCATCTCTTAGGCATTTTACATGTTTCTCAGTCTCAAATAAGAAGTACACCAATTACTGAGCCCCTCCTATATGACAAGCAGAGTCCTAAACATTCTCCAAGTGTTATCCCACTTAATTCTTACAAACACCATGACATTGGTACTATCATTACCCCCACATTTGCAGATAAGAAGATCAAGGCCCAGAGAGGTTAAATGACTTGTCTGTTGTCACAAAGCCTGTAAGAGACAGAGCCAGGAATCACTCAGGTTTGCCGGATGCCAAAACCTGGGCGTTTCTCTACTGCCCTAGAAAAAACTGATGGGGTCTGTGTTCCAGCACAGCCACTTACTGTGTTTCCGTTTCTTCCTTATCAAAATGAGGACAACAGTAATTACCTAGAGGGAGCTGTTGTAATAAATGAGAAAATGCTGGAAAAATATTTGGCACATGCTTAGAATACTACCCCGAAACCCGTATGAGACCGCTATGAGATCTGGCCTTCTTGCTGTTCATCATACAGGTTAAACATTCCCATCTCATGTCCTTTGCACTTGCTGTATCTTCTGCCTGGACCACGTATCCCTCAGACATATGCAAAGGTTACTCCCTCAATTTCGGTCTGCTCAAATTTCACCTCCTCAGAGCAACCTTCATGGGCACTACCAAAAACAGTTACCTCTCCATGCTATCCCTTTCTATACAATAACCATACAACAATGACTACTCCACCCCTGACATCATATTTCATATTTCTGGTTATTGTCTGCTTCCTGCTCTAGAATGTAAGCACCATGAAGGCAGGGACTTCATCAATCCTGCTCACTCCCTGTATCCTCAGTGTCTAGAACAGAAGCGAGTCAAAAGTTAAACAACAATAACAAAACATCAGATGCTCAGTAAATACTTGTTTAGTGAATTGACGAATAAACGCTAGCTGTTTTTATTTTTACTACTGCACCACGGGCCCTTTCCGTCTGAGTTCCGCCTATCATAACGGCGTCATTAAGGCCTCCTTCAAATGCCTCCAGCTTCGAAAGGCCTTCCATGACTCCGCTCTCCCCTCCTCAGGTGGAATGAATCCCATCCTCTTCTCCAACACCCTTCACCTGCCCGACTCAAAAACCATTTGTCCCGGTGACTCGAGGAGGCGCCCCAGAAACTCCCAGCGCCGATGAGCAAAGCCCTGGTCCGCGGAGCAGCAAAGCCAGCGACCTGACTCGTCCTGCTGCCCCACAGGACCACGCGGTGGACCCTCTCTCTGCGCCAAGCCCCGGACCCAGGACCGCCGCGCAAAGCCCGCAGGTCGGCCCCGGCCCGCGGTGGACCTGGGCATCAGGGAGCTCTCTCTGGGAGCATCCACGCGCCGAGAAGACCAGGCCGGCAGAAGAAGAAGAGAGCAGTCCGAGTTCTTCGGACAGCTGCCTAGTTCTCTCGCCTCAGGCCGCTGGGACCCCATCGTACCGCGACCACCAGCAGAAAGAAACCCTTAGTCACTCACCATCTTGCCTTGGCCACTGGAGCTGCCGCTGCCGGAAGTTCTTCCACCTCTGTAGCCCGCCAGAGGCGGAAGTCGTTAGGGACGCTACGGAAGCCGATAGGAACCAAATTCTGCGCTGACCAAATTGTGCTTCAAGGGCTTGTGCCGGCAGACTGGGCTTGTGCCGGCAGACTGGGCTTGTGCGAGTGGACTGGGGCAACGCAGTAATTTATAAGTATGATGTGAACTTTATAAATATTTTACTTGAAAAGTTTTGAATACCCTTTATGAGGCGGTTGTCAACAACTTAAGACAACGACCCCGACTGTCAAAGAACTAGGACAGTCGTGAAAATATAAAATATTTAAATTAGGCAAAATTTATAACTGGGAAGAACTTTATTGTTCTAAAAACTGGGATGACATTTGGAACTGGGAGGTTGACATATACATTTGCACAAATATGTCAGTTATTATTCAGCTTCTGAAATTAACCCGCACATCTGAGAGTATTTGTGTAATGAGTCATCTAAACCTGTCTTTTTCTGATGACCTGTGACTTGTGATGATGCCACGTGTCTTAAATTCCTCATCTTGAAGCTAGTTGATAAAGTTCATCATTTGTTACATCCTCCAGGACATCAGAAAAATGGCAAGCATCCCTTCTGTTTCTGAAAATTCCATTAACAAGTGCTCAAAATGCTGCATCTTGCTGAACTGGAGAGATGGATTTTTTTTCTGCTCCAGATTAATTTTAGGCATTTTAGTTGTGAAATACTAGAAATATTTCCCTTATGAACACACAACAGGTACACTTCTTCCCTTTCATCATCACTAGAACACCGTAATAGAAAGTCAGCACTGTCTGGCAGGGCACGGTGACTCACGCCTGTAATCCCAGCACTTTGGGAAGCCAAGGCAAGTGGATCACCTGAGGTCAGGAGTTCAAAACCAGCCTGGCCAACATGGTGAAACCCCATCTCTACTAAAAATACAAAAAATTAGGCATGGTGGTGCTTTCTTGTAATCCCAGCTACTCGGGAGGCTGAGGCAGGAGAATTGCTTGAACCTGGGAGGTGGAGGTTGCAATGAGCTGAGATCGCACCATTGCACTCCAGCCTGGGCAATAAGAGTGAAACTCCATCTAAAAAACTAAGGAAGTCTTAACACTGTCGACCTCTATTAACAAATCTGGCATCTAGTGTCCACGACACATGAAATCACACGATAGGATGGGGCAAGATGACTATCCCTTCACACATGCTGAAAGCAATGCCAGGCCAGCATTGTATGGAAGGTCTAGGCAATCTGTGTATAATCTGAGAATGTATGGGGTTCCTGAGATGGTGACATATGCAAAGAAATACAGGCTGATGACTGAAACTTAAGACTTTAATTCTGGAGGACATGCTAATGGAGGATAATGTACAGTAACTCTGTTCATCTCTCTCCCTCTCTCTTTTTTATAAGGCAGAGTCTCATTGACCAGGCTGGAGTGCAGTGGCATGATCTCAGCTCACTGCAACCTCTGCTTCCTGTGTTCAAGTGATTCTCCTGCCTCAGCCTCTCAAATACCTGGAATTACAGGCATTTGCCACCACACCCGGCGAATTTTTTGTATTTATAGTAGAGATGAGGGTTCACCATGTTGGCCAGGCTGGTCTCGAACTCTTGACCTCAATTGATCTGCTGACCTCAGCCTCCCAAAGTGCTTGGATTACAGGTGTGAGCCACCACGCCCAGCCCCTGTTCGTCTCTTTTGCCCCTATGGCTGACTCTCTCAATCCTCCACCCCTCGTTGACAGCCATCTCTACAATTCTCCCTCTTTTCCACTTGCAACTTCCAACCTCCCCAAGTGCTGAGCGCTCTAGGCAGTCTTTCTAAAGCTCTCCCTGCTTTCTCTTAGCTGTCCATTATGTAGATAAACTTAATTTTTCTGCTTACTTTAGTTTTATCTACATTTTGCCTATTTCTTGTATTCCCCTAAGAGAGGGAACATAGGAACTGACAGAATCAGGGAGTATCCTAAGGGGAAGTGGGGCTAGAGAGAGAGTAGAAGATGAGAGTCACATTACTTTTATCTTTCTTACTTGTGAAAGTAATCATGGATTTTTTTTTTCTAATCTGCATAGCCTTCATTTGGAATATGCAGGAATTTAAACACAGCATCAAATTTCATACTTTGTCAATAATGCATGTGTTTGTAAATGTATGGAATTTTGTACATATTAATACATATGCTTGTGTTTGAGTGTGTGTGCATCTGTTTTCCTCTCTGTTCCCCTGTAGCCCCACTGTTACGCATATTTTTACATGGTTGTCCTACAGATATCTAACACTGAACTTAGCATCTCCCCTTAGGTGCACCTTCACATATGTTCTGTCCTGGTTGAAGACACCATTCTGAAACCCAACGCAGAAGCCTCCCCATCTCCCTCACTCATCCCCAGCCAGCTCAGTAGTCCAGTCTTGTCACTTGACCTCTGCTATGTTTCAACATCCATCTCTCCTATTGATGCCTGGTACTTCTTTTTTTTTTTTTTTCTTGACATGAAGTCTCACTCTTTTTCCCCAGGCTGGAGTGCAATGGCACAATCTCGGCTCACTGCAACCTCCACCTCCCAAGTTCAAGCTATTCTCCTGTCTCAGTCTCCCGAGTAGCTGGGATTACAGGCATGCACCACCGTGCCTACCTAATTTTTATATTTTTTAGTAGAGATAGGGTTTCACCATGTTGGTCAGACTGGTCTCGAACTCCTGACCTCAGGTGATCCACCCGCCTTGGCCTCCCAAAGTGCTGGGATTACAGGCGTGAGCCACCACACCCGGCTGCCTGGTTCTTCTTTATCCCACATCGAGATTCATTTAGCAAATAATTTCTGGGCACTTAAATGTTCCAGGTTTCTTCCCTGGGCCTGGGGACACTGCAGTGAACAATCAAACAAAAATCCTTTCCCACTGGGCAGGGTGGCTCATGCCTGTAATCCCAGCACTTTGGGAGGCTGAGGCGGGTGGATCACTTGAGGTCAGGAGTTTGATACCAGTGTGGCCAACAGGGTGAAACCCCCATCTCTACTAAAAATACAAAAATTAGCCAGGCATGGTGGCAGGCACCTGTAATCCCAGCTACTTGGGAGGCTGAGGCATGAGAATCTCTTGAACCTGGGAAGTGAAAGTTGCAGTGAGCAAGATCACGCCACTGCACTCCAGCCTGGGTGACAGAGCAAGGCTCTGTCAAAAAAATTTAATAAAATTAAAAAAGACAAAATAAATACTCTTTCCCTAATGCATTTTACAATAAACAAGTATATACTATTATATATTTATAGTATGCCACATAGTGGTAATGTCATAGGGAAATTAATGCTTATGAAAAATGCCTAGGATTAGCAGCATGCAGCAGTGGTGGGGTGATTTTAACTTTAAATCAGATCATACTTGAGCAAAAGCACATAGGCATGAGAAAGTAAACCATTCAATGTCTAGTGGAAGAGCTTTCTAGGCAGAGGGAACAGCCAGGGCAGAGGTCCTGCAGTGGAAGCTGTAGAGGATGGAGATTAGAGACACCACGTAGTGAAGAAGTCAGAAACAGGCACATGACTCCCAGTGGAAGCCCAGTGATTAGAAGCAAGTGACTATAACCCAGTAATGAAGAGAGCAGCCAGCGTTGGCATCAGACTTTCCTACTGTGGCTGTAAGAAGTGACCATAAGGCCGGGCGCAGTGGCTTTCGCCTATATTCCAGCACTTTTGGAGGCTGAGGCGGGCAGATCACCTGAGGTCAGGAGTTCGAGACCAGCCTGGCTAACATGGTGAAACCCCATTTCTACTCAAAATACAAAAAATTAGCTGGGCATGGTGGCACATGCCTGTCATCCCAGCTACTAGGGAGGCTGAGGGAGGAAAATTGCTTGAACCCTGGAGGCAGAGGTTGCGGTGAGCCGAGAATGCACCATTGCACTCCAGCTTGGGCAACAAGAACAAAACTCAGTCTCAAAAAAAAAAGTGACCATAAAGTAAGCAGAAAAGTTAAGTTTATCTACAGAATGAACAACTAAGAGAAAGAGGGGAGATGATTAGAAAGACTACTTGGAGTGCTCAGTGCTTGGGGAGGTTGAAAGTTGCAAATGGAAAAGAGGGAGAGTTGTCGAGATGACTGTCAAACGGGTGGGGAGGATTGAGAGGGTCAGCCATAGGGGCAAAAGAGATGAACAGGGGCTGGGCACAGTGGCTCACGCCTGTAATCTCCACACTCTGGGAGACCGAGACAGGTGGATCACCTGAGATCAGAAGTTTGAGACCAGGCTGACCAATGTGATGAAACCTCCTCTCTCCTAAAGATACAAAAATTAGCTGGGTGTGGTGGCACACACCTGTAGTCCCAGCTACTCCGGAGGCTGAGGCAGGAGAATCGCTTGAACCCAGGAGGCGGGGTTTGCAGTGAGCACAGATCGCACCACTGCACTCCAGTCTGGGTGAAAAGAGCAAGACTCTGTCTCAAAAACAAACAAAAAGGTGTTACAGCACTTCAAAGTGATGTGGGGGCAGAAAGCAGGAGTACGAGGCAGCTAACAGAATAGTGTTTCCGGAGGTAACCAGGAGGGTGCCCCCTTGCGTCTGGATCTAACTGTTGATTGTCACTATGTTTCTGAGTTACTACTCCTAGAGCATTCCCGCTTATTTCATGTACAAAGAGGGAAAAAGGAAGGCTGTCACTGGAGTAACCTAGAGCAGGTGCTTGGGTGAGAGTCTGGCTTCTCCGTGGAGGATACCTTTTAGTTTGTAATTAGTGGTAGGCGGGTAACAGCTGTCTACTTGATATATTCTTATGTGTAAATGTAGAGCGCCTGTGTATTAATAAGAATCTCCTGTCAAAGAGCAAATAAATACGTGGATGACTCTGCTCGAGGCCTTCAGTCTGGATCGCTGTCACCCCCGCACCAGGCTCTCAGGCTGTTGGTCCCCAGGATAGATCCACTTTGTTGGATCTGGGTGTCTGCCTCTCTACCTTCAGCGTAGCCTGGGTAGGGGGCTCCCGACCGAGCTGGTCCTCGGTATCTATGGATTGGTTTTCCCCCTCTTCCCAGTGGATTGGGTCCAGGTAGGTCTGTTTTAGTCTTTTATATAAGGGTTGCACCATGAAGGAGTAGTTTGAAATCCATTTCCTGCAATAGCCTGTTAGCCCTAAGGATCCTCTTAATTGCTTTTTAGTTTTGGGTGTGGGAAATATCATAACAGCAGAGATTCTCTCAGGGTTTATTAATATCGACCTTGGGGAAATCATATGTCTCAAATATTTAACTTGGGGAAGGCAAAATTATAATTTATCGTTTGATACTTTGTGTCCCTTAAAAGCAAGCTGTTTTAATAGGTGGAAAGTACCTTCTGTGCATTTTGGTAGGGAGGATGAACAGTGATAAATCATTCACATGTTGAACTACAGTAGATTCATTTGGAAATTCAGTGCCGTCTAAATCAGCCTTTAGGATTTGAGAAAAATAAGTAGGACTTTAGGGAGTGCATTAGGACAAATACCTAATGCATGCAAGGCTTAAAACCTAGATGATGGGTTGACAGGTGCAGCAAACCACCATGGCATATGTATATCCGTGTAACAAACCTGCATGTTCTGCACACTTATCCCAGAACTTAAAGTAAAAAAAAAAAAAAAAAAGGAGGCAGGGTGTGGTGGCTCACGCCTGTATCCCAGCATTTTAGGAGGCTGAGGCGGGTGGATCACCTGAGCTCAGGAGTTCAAGACCAGCCTGGCCAACATAGCTAAACCTTGTCTCTTCCAAAAACACAAAAATTAGCTGGGTGTGGTGGCGGGCACCGGTAATCCCAGCTACTCTGGAGGCTGAGGCAGGAGAATCACTTGAACTCAGGAGGCGGAGGTTGCAGTGAGCCCAGATTGTGCCATTGCACTCCAGCCTGGGGGACAGAGCAAGACTCTGTCTTGAAAAAAAAAAAAGAAAACCTTAAAAAAAAGTAGGACTTTCCCATGGGGTAAGACCGTCCATATGTATTGGTGATTTTCCCAAGTGAAAGCAAACAGATACTGGCTATTTTGCTCTGCAAGTATGCTAAAAAATGCACTACCTAAATCAGTAACAGAGAACTGGCTAGCAGTGATAGGAATACTGGACAGTAAGGTGTGGGGGTTAGGAATAACAGGGTGTCTGGGAATTATTATTTTATTTATAGCTCTTAGGTCTTGAACCAATCTCCAGCCTTTCCCATTTTTTTTTTCTTTTTTTTTTGAGATGGAGTCTCACTTTGTTGCTCAGGCTGGAGTGCAGTGGCATAATCTCAGCTCACTGCAACCTCTGCATACTAGGTTAAAGTAGTTCTGCCTCAACCTCCCAAGTAGCTGGGATTACAGGTGCTTGCCACCACACCTGGCTAATTTTTGTATTTTTCATAGAGATGGTGTTTGGCCATATTGGCTAGGCTGATCTGGAACTCCTGACTTCAGGTGATCCGCCCACCTCGGCCTCCTGAAGTGCTGGGATTACAGGCGTGAGCCCCCATGCCTGGCCCCCATTTGGCTTTTTAACTGGGAGGATTGGTGTATTGCAAGGGCTGGTGCAGGGTTTCATGAGTCCTTTGTGTAAATAGTCCTAAATGATTGGTTTGATTCCTAGTAAGGCTTCAGGTCTAAGGGGATATTGCCTTACATTTGGCAGGGGGATTGATTTATGGTTATCTCTGTAGGAACTGCTGACTTAATTCTCCCAATATCTGTGGAAGAGCTTGCCCATAAGGAGTCTGGTACCTTAGATAAGAAAGGCTCTAATTCTTCCTGTCAAGAATCTTGATTAACTTTTCCAAGCATAATATTACACATGGGCTTCTGTAAGTCTTCTATGTCTCCCAAGTTGAGAATCATTTCTCCCTTCTGTGAAAATGGGATGTGGGCATTATGGGTCTCTAGGAAATCCCATCCCAGCAGGTGTATAGGGGTGCTATCTACTAGAAAAAAACCGTGATGTCCCACTAGGTTTCCTGATTGAAATGGAAGAGGATTTGATTTGAAGGCTATAATAGGAGAGTTTGAAACTCCCAGCATTTGGACTTTGTCTTTACTCCAAGGGAGAGGGTTTTTAATCAAGGTAGGGTTAAAACAGGCAGTGTAGCACCAGTGTTGACGAGGCTTCGGTGTTTTCCCCATTTGTGGATATTTCTACTTCTGAAGCATCAGTTAGAAGTAGGGGGGAAACCCTCTCTGTTCCCTCAGAGCATGCCTATTCTGAATTTTTGAGTTGTTCTGGTGCCTTCCTTTGGGGCCCTTTGCCCACTTTGTGCCAGCACCCATTTAAGTTTTTTGCATTCTTTTAAAAAATGTCCTTTCTTTTTGCAATAGTGGCAAATTGCTTCCTCTTGGGGTTGCTTAGATCTCTGGGGACCATGGGACCCTTGCAAACTTCCAACTTGGTTACTAAGTTGTTTTAGTTATAAATTCGTAATTTTAGAGACTGTTTCCTTTTCTTTCTTAATGATTGTTTGTGACAATCGATCAGCTAAGGTGACTAGGTGGCTAGTGGGCAAGGAAGTCCAAGCCACATTATTCCTGTTTATTAGGGTTGCTAACTCCTTGTCCAAACCTGGAAGAAACCCAGAACTTAATAAGGTGTCACTTCTACCATGTTCAAAGTTTTCAGGAGGTATTCCTGAAGACTGTTTGAGTGTCTTTTCAAACCTGATATAAAAGTCAGGCATGGTTTTGTTTGGAAATATTTTACACTGTTGCTCCTTTGCCCAATCTATAACCTTGGGGAATATCTGTGGTACAGTTTCACAGAGGCGATTGCTAAAGCTCTCTGCATTTCTCTCTTCCAGTTGCATCTATCTTGTTAAAATCCTCTTTTTTCTTTATTATACTTTAAGTTTTGGGGTACATATGCAGAATGTGCAGGTTTGTTACATAGGTATACACGTGCCATGGCGGTTTTCTGCATCCATCAACCTGTCATCTACATTAGCTATTTCTCCTAATGCTATCCCTCTCCTAACCCCTCACCTCCCAACAGGCTCTGGTGTGTGGGTGTGTGATGATCCCCTCCCTGTGCCCCTGTGTTCTCATTGTTCAACTCCCACTTATGAGTGAGAACATGCAGTGTTTGGTTTTCTGTTCCTGTATTAGTTTGCTGAGAATGATGGTTTCCAGCTTCATCCATGTCTCTGCAAAGGACACAAACTCATCCTTTTTAATGGCTGCATAGTATTACATGGCATATATGTGCCACATTTTCTTTATTCAGTCTATCATTGATGGGCATTTGGGTTGGTTTCAAATCTTTGTTATTGTGAACAGTGCCGCAATAAACATACGTGTGTATATGTCTTTATAGTAGAATGATTTTTAATCCATTGGGTATATACCCAGTAATTGCTGGGTCAAATGGTATTTCTAGTTCTAGATCCTTGAGGAATCACCACACTGTCTTCAAGAATGGTTGAACTAATTTATACTCCCACCAACAGTGTAAAAGGATTCCTATTTCTCCACATCCTCTCCAGCATCTGTTGTTACCTGACTTTTTAATAATCACCATTCTAACGGGTGTGAGATGGTATCTCAATGTGGCTTTGATTTGCATTTCTCTAATGACCAGTGATAATGAGCTTTTTTCATATGTTTGTTGTCTGCATAAATGTTTTCTTTTGAGAAATGTTTGTTCATATCCTTTGCCCACTTTTTGATGGGGTTATTTTTTTCTTGTAAATTTAAGTTCTTTGTAGATTCTGGATATTAGCCCTTTGTCAGATGGATAGATTGCAAAAATTTTCTCCCATTCTGTAGGTTGCCTGTTCTCTCTGATGATAGTTTCTTTTGCTGTGCAGAAGCTCTTTAGTTTAATTAGATCCCATTTGTCCATTTTGGCTTTTGTTGCTATTGCTTTCGGTGTTTTAGTCATGAAGTCTTTGCCCATGCCTATGTCCTGAATCATATTGCCTAGGTTTTCTTCTAGGGTTTTTATGGTTATCTTGTCAAAATTTTCTAAAGGCTGTTTCCAATCTACTCCTGTACACCATTCTTCAGCTTTGTTTTTGGGGACCAGTTAACTCAATCAGCTGATATAGGTCAGAGAACACTGGATCATAAGTCTTAAGTGTTAATTGAAATTCCTTAACAAATCCAAAGGGATCTTCATTTGGATTGGGGAATCCAGATACTAGGGCCTTTAACTCTGATTTGGTCCAGGGGGCATGTATTATGTTAGGATCCCCATTGCCTGTTGGTTTTACTCTAAAAGGAGAAACTACTATATTATTTTCTCCAGCTATTTCTGGTCCCCCTGTGGCTGAAGGCAAGAGAGTAGGGGAGGGAGGAAGAAAGAGGAAATTGTCCAGACAAGGAAGTTCAGAGAGAAGAGAGTCAGGAGGAGCAGAAGGCGAGACAGTTTCTGGAGCCTTCCTGATTTCAGAAGTGGCTTCTACTAATTTCGTTAATCTGAGACGGTTTCAAAAAACTTTTAATTAATTTCCTGGAATGAGGAAAGCTTATTATTCCCTCTTTTTAATGATTAGGTACCAGCTAAAGTACAATTCCCATTCATTTTCTTTGATTTTGGAGCCTAATTTTTCTAATCTAGAGCTCAAGAAAATCAATTTATGAATATCAAAAGTTCTTCATTTTGGAAATTTAGACCTAGGTCAACTTTAGTAAGGTATTCCCATTTACATAAAGACTTGCAAGTAAAGAGGCCATAATTATTAAACGTAAACCCAGCTGGGTGACTTTGGGGGCCGCTGTCCTTGCCTTGCCTCTTTTTTGGAGGGGTGGTTTCCCATCTTTTTTTTTTTAAGGGAACTTGGCCAGGCCTAATGGCTCATATCTTTAATCCCAGCACTTTGGGAGGCTGAGATGGGCAGATCACTTGAGGTCAGGAGTTCAAGAACATCCCGGTCAACATGGCGAAACCCCATCTCTATAAAAATACAAAAATTCGTATCCAAGTCACAGCACCAAAAAAAATTTTTTTTTTTAGTTTTAAAAAAAGAAGAAAGAAAGAAACACAAAAATTAGTGGAACATGGTGGCACATGCCTATAATCCCAGCTACTTGGGAAATGGAGGAAAACCACTTGAACCTGGGAAGCACAGGTTGCAGTGGGCCAAGATCATGCCACTGCACTCCAGTTTGGGTGATAGAGTGAGACTCTGTCTCAAAAATAAATAAATAAATAAATAAATAAAATATAAATAAATAAAATAGAAGGAGCTGACCTGTGGCCTAAGGTTTTGTGTGGTGGGCCGATGGCCAATACATGCTGCTTGTGGGTAGGACTCTCACAGTGCACCACCACTGAGTCATTTTCACCCTCTTATGCATCTCAGTTTCTCTCTTCAGAGGTCTCTCACCTTTGAGAGGGCTTCAAAGTCTGGTGATGAGCCCTTATATGCATTTCCTGGATGAATCTTTTAAAATTAATATTTGTTAGGGAGTTTCCTATAGAGCTGCTGCATATTGCAGGGGGTCAACCCTCCAGACACTCCCACAAGGTCCCCAGTCACCCCAAGGTGCCTTTTGGCTGGGAGGAGCAAAATGCCCTTTCTCTTTAGAGCTGAGCAACTCAGTCTCTCATTTATTAATGAAAAATCACAGTTCTGTTCCTGAAAAACACAGTGCCCACAGACAAGCCAATTGAGTTTAATTTTGAGAGAAAAGGCAATGGATAAAAATCCCTTTGAATGCACCTCTGAAACTAAAATTAAAATTTCAACCAATTCCCTAGGAGAAAAGAGAGAGAGAAAGAAAAAAACCAGCTCAGAATAAATCAAAGACCATCAGCCAAAACGGGAGGTCTGGGGCTCAGGAGGATTTGTCAGTTCCACCGGAGGAGAAGCTCAAACTCATGAGGCTTCAATGGACCCCTGCTGGTACCTTTGCTCCAGTTCCAGGCAACTCCTTCAGGGTCCTGAGTCTTCTCAGAGGCCCCATGTTGGGTGCCAGATTATTGTCAATGAAAAGAGTCAAACTCTGTAAAATATTTGAAGAAAGTTATTCTGAGCCAAATATGAGTGACCGTGGCCCATGACACAGCCCTCAGGAGATCCTGAGAACGTGTGCCCAAGGTGGTCAGGGTGCAGCTTGGTTTTATATATTTTAAGAAAGCATGAGCCATCAATCAAATACATTTTAAAAATACATTGGTTTGGTCCAGAAAGGCAGGACAACTCAAAGTGGAGTCTTCCAGGCTATAGGTAAATTTAAATATTTTCTGGTTGACAATTGGTTGAGTTTATCTGAAGACCTGGGATTGTAACAATTACGAATAATACTGCTATACAATTTCACATACAAGTTTTGAAGGGGACATGTTTTCAATTTTCTCAGGTATATATGTAGGAGTGGAATTTCTGGCTCATATGGTAACTCTGTTTAACCTTTTGAGAAACTCCTAGACCGTTACCCTCATTATTCATTTTAAAGGTAAGAACACTGAGAAAAAAAATAACAAAATAAAAGGGATTTTCTTCCTATCTTCCACCCACCTGCACCCCCCCAGCAGTCTGGGGAGGGAGAAGCTTCCTGCTTACGGATGGCTTCTGTTGAATCTGCTATGTCCTGTGGTCTCCCTGAAGCTTATGAAAGTCAAGAGCAGAGGCTCCCAGTCCTCACATTGCATTTCTCATTCCTTGAGTGATGGACAGTTGGGTTGTTTGCACTCTTTTGCAATTATGAATAATGCCGCTATAAAATTTCACATACAAGATTTAGGGGGACATACTTTAAATTTTCTCAGGTATATATGTAGGAGTGAAATTTCTGTATAATATGATTTGATTTAAAGGCTATAATATTCATAATTATTAAGTGTGGTATATCCATACACAGGACTATTATTCAGCATGAAAGGAGTGAGGTATGATGCATACATGACATGAACGAGCCCTGAAAATATTGCAATAAGTGAAAGAAATCAGTCCCAAAACATCACATATTATTTGCTCCCATTCATATGAAACGTTCAGATTAAGTGAAGTCATAGAGAACAGAAAGTAGATTGGTGGGCCAGGCATGGTAGCTTATGCCTGTAATCCAAGCACTTTGGGAGGCCAAAGCAGGCAAATTCCTTGAGCCCAAAAGTTGAGACCAGCCTGGGAAACATAGCGAAACTTCATCTCTACAAAATACAAAAATTATCTGGGTGTTCTGGCATGTGCCTGTGGACACAGCTACTTGGGAGGCTGAGGCGAGAGGAGCACTTGAGCCTGAGAAGTCAAGGCTGCAGTGAGCCATGGTTGCACCACTGCACTCCAGCCTGGGCAACAGAGAGACACTTTGTGAAAGAAAGAAAGAAAGAGAGAGAGAGAGAGAGAGAGAGAGAGAGAGAGAGAGAGAGAGAGAAGAAAGAAAGAAAGAAAGAAAGAAAGAGAAAGAAAGAAAAAGAAAGAAAGAAAGAAAGAAAGAAAGAAAGAAAGAAAGAAAGAGAAAGAAAGAAAGAAAGAAAGAAGGAAAGGAAGGAAGGAAGGAAAGAAAGAAAGAAAAGAAAGAGAAGGAGAGAGAGAGAAAAGAAAGAGAAAGAAAGGAGAGAAGAAGAGAGGGAAAGAAGGAAGGGAAAGAAAGAGAAAGAAAAGAAGGAAGGAAAGTTGGTTAGTGGTTTTCTGGAGGTAGGAAGGAGGGGGTGGGGAATGAGTACAAATGGGTAAGGAGCTTTTTTGGGGGGTGATTAAAATGCTCTAAAATTTACTCTGGTGATGATTGCACACACCTGTGACAACACTAAAAACCACTGCGTTGTGTGTTTTAAATGGGTGAACTGTACGGTATGTGAATTATATCTCAATCAAGCTGTTATATCAAAAAGAAAAAAAGAGGAGCAGGTGCTGGAATGGTGAAGTGCCCGCACCCTGAGGCCCGGCTTCCTGCCCCCCACCTGCCGCTGGCATGGCATGTTAGAGTGTGAGCCCCGGCGCCAGTAACCCATCTGTAAAATGGGTATACTAGTAGACCCTACTCACATAACTTCTTTGAATAAAAAGCTAGGTGGCATTTGTAATGTACTTAAAACAGTGCCTGGCAGGTAAGTTTATTAAAAGAATATTTTTTCAAATAAAGCATTTGGGTAAAATGACCTGAGGCTTGGTAATCTACCACCAAAACTAACTTCAGCTTTAGTGCCCAGACTGCCTGTGACTGACTGACTGCATCCTGTGAAGAAGGAATGAATGAATAATGGTGAGATTTTCCCGGGTTATGACAAGTGTATGCAATTCAGACACTCACCAGCAGAGAGCGCTGCAAACCAAATACTGCGCAGGTGTGGGTTCCTCCCGGGATGAGAAGTGCTCTGCGGAGCACGTGTCTGTCCCTTGGCCTCCAAACGCCCTGGGTGCTCTCGGACCTGACATTTATTGCCTACCCACTGTCGGGACTGGCCTACTCTTTCTCACCATGGCCCTTGAGCTCTTTGGCCGAGAAGCTTGGTCTTTGGACTCTATCCTGTTGAAAGCCTGGTCTTCAGGGCTGCATCTGTGGGTTCACCCTCCCTCCCTGTGTCCAGGCCCCACCTGGCCACCCGTGCTGAAGAGAGACTGGCACTGCCAGACTGGAGCCAGACTACTCCATGTCATTGGACCCCAGTCCTCCCATCTCCAAACTGCCTTGCGCACTTGATCCCAAGAGATGAGCTAAAGCCAGACTTTAGATTCCACTTAAACTTGCTGAATGCCTGCTGTCTGCTCTCTTAAGACGGGCTCATCCAACCTCACAACAGTGCTTTGAGGTTGGTGTGTCACTCTCATTTTGCAGATGAGAAATTGGGGCTCAGAGACATTAAATGGCCTGTCTGGGACCACATACCTGATGTGCAGTCAGGTCTAACTCAGACATTCTGGCTCCAGGTCCAGTGTTGAGCCCCAATTTTAATTTTTATCTACCTTCTGTCTCAAGGAAATCCAAAGAGTTTTAGGACTGGGATGTATCTTTTTTAAAGATGAAGTCTCGCTTTTGTTGCCCATGTTGGAGTGTAATGGTACAATCTCGGCTCACTGCACCCTCCGCCTCCCAGGTTCAAGCAATTCTCCTGCCTCATACTCCCGAGTAGCTGGGATTACAGGCACCTGCCACCACACATGGTTAATTTTTGTATTTTAGTAGAGATGGGGGTTTCACCATGTTGGCCAGGCTGGCTTCGAACTTCTGACCTCAGGTGATCCACCCGCCTCGGCCTCCCAGAGTGCTGGGATTACAGGTGTGAGCTACCACACCTTGCTGGACTGGGATGTATCTTAAACTCCACTTCCCATCCAGGTACTCAATGCTTTAGCCAGCCCTGGGCAGAGAGGTACAACCTTTGCTTGGAGACATCTCTGCCTCCCTTCCTCCTGCTTAACTTTCAGGTCTCAGCTTAAACATGGTAGCAACTACTCAGAACCCCAGAACTGATATGCAGGTTATTATAATTGATTATGAAGATTATGTGAAGACATTTGAGAATCAACAGATGCAGAAGAAGCCCTTTTGGAACTTCCCTTATCTGACTAAAAGCAGCAACTTCTGGGAAACGAAGCTGCCAGAAATTCCTTCTTCACAGGTGGGCCTACTCCCAGGATAGAGACCAAGAATAAACCTACCGAAAGTCTCCACTCTGGGGGAGTTTCATGGCCATGAAGAAAATGGAAAGACCACTCACTCCTGCATGAACAATCACAAACTTTTCTATTTCCCATTTGTTCTCCTATAGCCTTTTGTCTTTTCTAAAGAAACCCAATTGTTCTTCCGGTAGAAGCTTTTTCTCTGCAGTCCTCTTTCCACACTAGGTTAGGTATACAAATGCCTAACTTAGGATGACTTACGATGGGGTTATGACCCAATAAGCTCATCTGTATTAGAGTTCTCTAGAGGGACTAAACTAATAGAATACACACACACACACACACACACACACACACACACACACACACACACACACAAAGGGGAGTTTATTAAGGAGTATTAAACTCACATGATCACAAGGTCCCACAACAGGCCATCTGTAAGCTGAGGAGCAAGGAAGCCAGTCCGAGTCCCAAAGCTGAAGAACCTGAAGTCCGATGTTTGAGGGCAGGAAGCATCCAGCACAGGAGAAAGGTGTAGACCGAGAGGTTAAGCCAGTCTGGTCTTTTCATGTTTTTCTGCCTGCTTTATATCCTGGCCATGTTGGCAGCTGATTAGATGGTGCCCACCCAGATTAAGGGGTGGGTCTGCCCTTCCCAGCCCACTGACTCAAATGTTAATCTCCTTGGCAACACCCTTACAGACACACCCAATACTTTGCATCCTTCAATCAAGTTGGCACTCAGTATTAACCATCCAAAGTCCACCCATTGTCAACTTGAACCCATACACATCTCCTGAGAGCATACACAATCTTCAAATAAAGACAATAATAAGGTCAGAATTATGCCTAACATAATACAAGTATCCTTCGTACAACCGGGAATGCACCAGTCCCCAACCCAAATGCTATTACACAAAGTTAACAATGCTTAAATGCTGACATGAAGTCAATAAATCTTACATCGCATGATAAAGGAAAAAGGAGGTTGGGCAATGTTGGAAATAGATGTTGAAAACAGACACTCAGTGCCGCAAAGAAAAATTAGCACTGAGACAAAGGATCTTTCAGCAATGTGATTCTTACTTCCTGGACTGCAGAAAGGGTACCCTCGCTAGCCATCATCCCATGAAAGTACAATGAACAAAGGAAAACACACAAATTTATCCCTTACACATTTGGGGTTGTCCTTACTACTATGTCTGATTTCTGTTGGCTGGAGCCAGACCTCACAATCTAAACTAAAATCCGATTGGCTAACAACTTAAAACTTTTCTAAACAGGTAAAAGCAATGGAGAGCTGGGACATACCTGTGACCATGTCTGGCACAGATATCTTAGTTAAAGTACAAGGACATAAAATGTACTATGTGCCTGTAAGCATGGCATGTTTAACAGCTACATAGGATAGGACTTAATAAAGTTATTAGCACACTTATTCTTTAACAAAAAAGAAAACTTTAAAAGAAAGTTTTCTACTTCCCACAGGCAAGGTGTCTCACACTGTAACCCCAGCCCTTGGGAGGCCAAAGTGGGTGGATCACCTAAGGTCAGCAGTTGAAGACAGCCGGACCAACATGGTGAAACCACGCCTCTACTAAAAATACAAAAATTAGCCGGGCATGGTGGTGCACGTCTGTAATCCCAGCTACACAGGGGGGCTGAGGCATGAGAATCAGTTGAACCCAGGAGGTGAGGGTTGCAGTGAGCTGAGATCATACCACTGCACTCCAGCCTGGGCAACAGAACGAGACTCCATCTCAAAACAAAAACAAAAACAAAAAAGAAAAGAAAAGCAAAAGGAAATAAAATGAAGATATTTTCTTAGTACAAGTGTATAAATGCACAAACATGTTTTTAACAAAAGAAGGAGGAAATACTCATGACAATTACAGTCCTTGTTTCTGTAGCTGGTCACGTGATCATAGCTGGTATTGATGACTGCCTTCTTCTACTACCCATTCTGTATTCCCTTTGCCTTCAGCAGGCACCTCAGCAGGCCATGTTTTTTCTGTTTCCTGGTGGAGTGACCCAAACTTTTATTCCTGAAGGGTCTGGGCCATTTGTAGTCCTGCCTGGATTGGGCTGTTGTAGTTTCCCATTGACCTTAATCACAGGGTGTGGTAATACTAAGAGATGCCGTAATGCATCTCATATATTCCATGCATTCTCTTCCTTACCTTCGCTGCGGAGTAATGGACTGATTTCATCTAGACAGTCTGGGTCAGTCATCCCATCCAGCAGTGTCACTTTCTTCTTAGTCTGTTGACTTAAAGGTAGGAGGAGCCCAAAGTGTCCAGGTGCAATCTTAACTTCTGGCTTAATGGAATCGTTGTTGTGTCTCCTGGTGACAGACACAATCATTGTGTTTCCAGTGGTTCCTGCATATCATACAGAACCATCTGTGAACCAGGCCCTAGTCTTCCCTCTTCCTCTGTCATCTGATCATAGGGAACTCCCCATGAGGCCATCGGTGCAGGCTAGGGGAGAGAAGGCAGGATGGCAGGAGTGGAGACCATGGGCATTTGAGCCACTTCCTTGTGGGACTTAATTGTGCCTTCAGTCAGGGATTGTGCTCAAGCCCAATTACGTATCTGCCACATCCATTTGATGATGTGACACTGCTGCCCATGACCCACTTCATGGCTAGATGGGTCAGAAAGCACCCACTTCATGATACGCAGTTCAGGTTGCATGGTGACTTGATGACCCATAGTCAAATGTTCAGTTTCCACCAAAGCCCAGTAACAGGCCAAGAGCTGTTTCTCAAGAGGAGAGTAGTTATCTGCAGAAGACGGCAGGGCCTTGCTCCAAAATCCTAGAGGCCTCTGCTGTGATTCACCTATGGGGGCCTGCCAAAGGCTCCAATCAGCATCCTCATCTGCCACTGCCACCTCAAGCACCACTCGATCTGCTGGGTCATATGGTCCAACTGGCAGAGCAGCTTGCACAGCAGCCTGGACCTGTTGCAGAGTCTTCTCCTGTTCTGGACCCCACTCAAAACTGGACCCCACTCAATAATTGGGTTGGAGTAACATACCCAAATGAGGAATATGTTGCCTCCAAAATCCAAATAGGCCCACTAGGCCATGTGCCTCTCTCTTGGTTGTAGGAGGGGCCAAATACAGCACCTTATCCTTCACCTTAGAAAGAATATCTCGACAGGCCCCATACTAGTGGGCCCCTAGAAATTTTACTGAGGTAGAAAGTCCTTGAATTTTAGCCGATGTATTTCTTATTCTCTTGCACACAAATGTCTCACCAATAAGTGTGTTTGCTACTTCTTGCTCATTGGATCCAATCAGCTTAATGTCATCAATGTAATGAACCAATGTGATATCCTGTGGAAGTGAAAAGCGATCAAGTTCTCTCTGAATCAGATTATGTCACAAAGCTGGAGAGTTGATATACACTGAGGTAGGACAGTAAAGGTATATTGCTGGCCTTGCCAGCTGAAGGCAAATTGTTTCTGGTGGGCCTTATGGACAGGAATGGAGAAAAAGACATTTGCCAAGTCCGTGGCTGCATCCCAGGTACCAGGAGATTTGTTAATTTGCTCAAGCAATAAAACCACATCTGGTGCCGCAGCTACAATAGGTGTCACCGCTTGGTTAAGCTTATGATAATCCACTGTCAGTCTCCAAGATCCAACTGTCTTCTGCACAGGCCAAATGGGAGAGTTGAATGGGGATGTGACGGGAATCACCACCCCTCTATCTTTCAAGTCCTTGATGGTTGCACTAATCTCCACAATCCCTCTAGGGGGTTTTGATATTGATTTTTATTTACTATTTTTTTTAAGGTAGAGGCAATTCTAATGGCTTCCATTTGGCCTTTCCCACTATAATAGCCCTCACCCTACCAGTCAGGGAACCAACGTGGGGTTCTGCTAGCTGCTAAGTATGTCTATGCCAATTATGTATTCTGGCACCGGGGAACTGACCACAGAATGAGTCCAGGGACCCACTGGACCCACTGTCAGACCTGAGCTAAAACTCTGTTACTTACCTGACCTCCATAAGCCCCTGCTTTAACTGGAGGACCACAATGATGTTTTGGTTCCCCTGGAATCAACGTCAGCTCAGAGCCAGTGTCCAGTAGTCCCCCAAATGTCTGATCATTTCCCTTTCCCCATTGCACAGTTACACTAGTAAAAAGCTGGAAGTCTCCTTGGGGAAGGATGGAAGAAAGATTAACAGCATAAATTGCTGATAATGTAGTGGGGTCCTTCTTTAAGGGGACCTAGTCTCCCCTTCATTCAAGGGGTTCTGGGTCCATAAACTGGCTCAAGTCTGGAAATAGATCGAGAGGCCATGATTCTCTATTTTCATAATTCAAATTAGTCTTTTGTTCATTCAACCTGAAAGTTTTCTGCTTATATAAATTAAGTAGGAATGCAGTAGGCTTGCTATCAATTTCACTTCTAGGAATGCCATAGTTCTTTAGCCAGTGCCACATGAGGTATTCTGATGGCTGCTTTGCCTCTGCTGTCCATCATGGCAGCTCCGTCCACCTTGCCTTTAACAGTTGAGCACTGGCACTTGGCCCTTGCCACCTCGGGATCCAATTATCCCCACTGTATTTAAATTTTGTAGTTGAGTGCCTGTGGTTCCCACTGTTAGATCTCACATACAAAGGAGAGCAATTACAGGGCTCTTCGAAGATGTAAGTGCTGTCCTCCCAAATCTATATCACAAAGCACTGGTCAAGGGTATGTCTTCTAGACACTCCCCAGCTGGAATGAGTAGGTCTAAAGTGACTAATCCACTCCACCAACCTAATCTCCCTAAGCCTCTGGATCCCTTCCTCTACATTAAACCAAGGGAGAGCAGGCATTCCCAGCTCACTCACAGTGGGCCATCTTTTAATCCATATTTTATCTAACCAAGCAAATAAATGATTAGAACCTTTTTTTTTTTTTTTAACTCCCCAAGCTGCAGTATTACATGCAGAATCCCTACGTAGTGGGTCCAAATCAATAAGTTCAGCCTGATCCAACTCTATGTTCCTTCCACAATTATCCTACACCCTTAATATCCATTCCTATGCCTGCCCTCCAGATTTCTGCTTATATAAATCAGAAAACTCAAGCAGTTCTTTTTGAGTGTAGTGCACTTTCTCATGGGTCACACTCTGAACCTCACCTCTAGGGGCCCTACAGGACTTTAGTTATAGGTCTAGAAGCAGACAGGGAGGTTGGGGGTGGCTCCTGAGGAGAATCAACATTACCATAATCAACCTGGCAACTGTCCCAGGAGAGGCCACTACTGTTGCCTCAGGCAGCGCAGGGTTTATCTCCTCAGACAAAGGTGGAAAAGCTGATGGCAGTGTGGGTTGTGAAGGGGATGTTGCCACTACCGGGGATAGGGAAGCTGTTCCTTCTGGCAAGAAAGGTTCATCAGAGTTTATAAACTCAGTGCCCCTAGCTTCATCAGGGTCCTCATACACAGCCCCATTCCAAGTTGTAGGGTCCCATTCTTTTCCAATCAATGCTCTCACTTTAACAGCAGACACCTGGCGAGGCTGTGCATGCACCTTTGTTGCTGTCAGCCACTGGCATGATAAGAACTTCTGTCTGTTTTTCCACAAGTTCAGCTCCTTCTCTACAGGAGATAAGAGTCTCACTCAGGGCAGTCTTAGCAGATTTGAGGCTCAGGATCTGCTTCTGAAGCCTGGAGTTAGAATCCCTGAGTTCATCATTTTCTTTCATCACTTTGTCCATGGAACTTAGGAGCAACCAACCAACTTCATTATGTTCCTTGGTTCCACATATGGCCAAATGTATTATGTATAGAGTCACTAAACTCCTTGCCTCTCACAAGTGGTGAATCAGGAGTGTCAAAGTGCATTTATTTTGCATAACATTCTAAACAGTTCACACCAAAGTCTATCAGTGTTCTCCATACTATTAGAAGTAGAATCCTTTGCATTTTGGGGTCTAATCATATTAAGCAGCCAACTCGAGAAACTCCCAAACCAATGAAAGAACTCTATCCTTAATATTCTATTCCTGTAGAACCACTCCTAGTAACAAAATATGTATTAGTCAGAGTTCTCTAGAGGGACAGAACTGATAGGATATATATATATATTCTATACATATATTCTATATATTCTCTCTATATATTCTATACATATATATTCTATACATATATATTCTCTCTATATATATTCTATATACATATATATGGGAATTTTTTTTTTCCAGTAAAATAATCTTATTACCTAACATATGGTAACATATGCATTCAATATGTGCTCACCTTGCACATCTATTCACAAGTGACTTCCAGATGACAACTGCTTTGATATTTAAGCATGTGCTAAAAGTTACCTTAATTGAGATATGAAAAATGCTTTGGATGGATAACATTCTGAGTATATGAGATTGGTCACAGCAGAATTTAGTTAGATGAGTTCTACAAATTTAAAGCTGTGAAAAGCTATTACTTCCACATCTAATACATCCAGATGAAGACGATGCAGCAATATCAGCTTATATTCCAGAGAAATTGCATTAGTTTTTCTGATGATGGAACCACTTATCCACATCTGTTGGTACTGTGCAGGCAGAGTCACAGGGCAGGGGTAAAGCATCCACAATGGCTCTGGTAGCATGAGGATCACACTTGAAGGGGCTTTCAGACACAGTTGTATTCACTCAACTGATTCCTTTTCCACTTGTTTTCTTAGTCACTAATTCTTTCCAGTGGTCATGAGTGCTTTTAATATCCATTGCAAAGTCCTTATCTTTAAATTCTGCATTAAAAGCAAACTCATTTTCTGTTCTTCTATCAGGAATCTTATACCGTCTAAACCAGTCCACAGCAGCTTCTAAGCGGCCAGGTTTCAGCCATTTGACCTCATTGATATCATTATAATTAGTTGCATCAGGATCATCCACATTAATGCCAATGACTTTCCAGTCGATTTCCCCTTCATCAATCATAGCCAATATGCCTAGAACTTTCACAATTATTTCGTGTCTTGCACATACCTTGCTTCCAATTGCACACACATCAGTTGGGTCATTGTCGGCACAACAGCCAGTATATTTATTATTGTGCCCTGGGTCTTCTCAAGTCTGAGGGATGGCACCGTAGTTCCAGATATATCCTTTATATGGGAACAAATTCGAAACATAATAAGGTTTTTCTTTTTTCACATCTTGTTTAATGGGGTTTAAAGGGTCCTTTGTAGCAATCTCCATTTTTGCATTAGACCAGTGTGGTACTTCAACTACCATGTGGAATACATCCTTATCTGTATAAATTGGAATATCATGAAATGGAGATGTATATTGTCCCAGAGGCACGTTCCTCTGCTGAAGCCACTCATGGTGCCGAAATTCAGCCGCCGCCACTGCCACAGAGCCACCAGCCCGGATACAGAGACCAACCAGGAGTTTATTAAGGAGTATTAAACTCACATGATCACAAGATCCCACAATAGGCCATCTGCAAGCTGAAGAGCAAGGAAGCCAGTCTGAATCCCACAGCTGAGGAACTTGAAGTCCGATGCTTGAGGGCAGGAAGCATCCAGTACAGGAGAAAGACGTATGCTTGGAGGCTAAGCCAGTCTGTTCTTTTCATGTTTTTCTGCCTACTTTATATCCTGGCCGCACTGGCAGCTGATTAGATGGTGCCCACCCAAATTAAGGGTGGGTCTGACTTTTCCAGCCCACTGACTCAGATGTTAATCTCCTTTGTCAACACCCTCACAGACACACCCAGGATCAATACTTTGCAGCCTTCAATCCCATCAAGTTGACAGTCGGTATTAATCTCACCATCGTAAATTAAAAATATCCTAAGTCAAAAATGCATCTAACACAACTAACCTACCAAACATCAGCATAGCCTAGCCTGCCTTAGATGTTTAGGGCACTTACCTTAGCCTACAAGTTGGGCAAAATTGTTACAGGAAAGAGGTCCCAATCCAGACCCCAAGAGAGGGTTCTTGGATCTCACGAAGGAAAGAATTCAGGGCGAGTCCATAAAGTGAAAGCAAGTTTATTGGGAGAGTAAAGGAATAAACGAAGGGTTACTCCCTTTCCTGGCTGGGCTCAGGCTCAGTTTGACTGGGCTCTGGCAGGTGGCAATGGGCGGAAGGGGCGGGGGGGCAGGACTGCAGGTGGGCGGAAGGGGGAGGAGAGCAGCGGGGAGCCCCCAGGCAGACAGAGCAGATCCCACCAGCACCGCCACCAAATGCTCCAGACCTTGCATGATTACTTCCAGTGGGAATGTCTGTGGCTGCCTGTGAACTTGACCTGGGCCGATTTAGAAGATGGAGATGGACATGTCTACACCAAAGCCTCAAATCTCAGTATCACGCTGCCCCTGGCCTTGCTCTTCCTCATCATTCTTTTTTTGCTTTTCTTCTTCTTTTTTTTTTTTTTGAGACAGAGTCTTGCTCTGTTGCCCAGGCTGGAGTGCAGTGGCATGATCTCGGTTCACTGTAACCTCTGCCTCCCAGGTTCAGATTCTCCTGCCTTAGCCTCCTGAGTAGCTGGGATTATAGGCACCCGCCACCATGCCTGGCTAATTTTTGCATTTTTAGTGGAGACAGGGTTTCACCATGTTGGCCAGGCTGGTCTCAAACTCTTGACGTTGTGATCTGCCCACCTCAAGCTCCCAAAGTGCTGGGATTACAGGTGTGAGCCACCGCACTCTATACTTCTTTGAGCTGTACGTGGCTGCATCAACAGCTGCCTTCTTGAACGTAAACAGCTGAGAAAACCCAGCTGTGGGCACCTCCCAACGCCACCTTGGAACGTTTCTACTTGAGCAGTGGCAAGCAGCCCAAGGAGGCAGAGATGGAGTTTTTGTCCCGGCAGAGCGGGCTCCGCCACTGCTGTAACCAGCCCAGTCTCCTCAAGAAGTTCCAAGAAGCCAGCTGGAGATTCACATTTTACCTGATTGCCTTCCTTGCCGGCATGGCCATCACTGGGGATAAACCCTGGTTCTATGACAGGAAGAAAGCTTGGGAGGGCTATCCCATACAGAGCACTATCCCTTCCCAGTATTGGTACTACATGGTTGAACTTTCCTTCTACTGGTCCCTGCTCTTCAGCATTGCCTCTGACGTCAAGCAAAAGGATTTCAAGGAACAGGTCATTCACCATGTGGGCCACCATCATCCTCCTCAGCTTCTCATGGTTTGCCAATTACATCCGAGCTGGGACTCCCATCATGGCTCTGCATGACTCTTCTGATTACCTACTAGCATCAGCCAAGATGTTTAACTATGCGGGATGGAAGAACACCTGCAACAATATCTTCATCGTCTTCGCCATTGTTTTCATCATCACCTGACTGGTGTACCCACTGGAGCTCTATCCAGCCTTCTTTGGCTATTACCTCTTCAGTTCCATTATGGGAGTTCTACAGCTGCTGCATATCTTCTGGGCATGCCTCATTGTGCCATGGCCCGCAAGTTCATAATCGGAAAGCCGGTAGTAGATGAACGCAGTGGCCGTGAAGAAACAGAGAGCTCAGAGGGGAAGGAGGCTGTAGCCGGGGGAGGAGCAAAGAGCTGGCCCTTAGCCAATGGCCACCCCATCCTCAGTAACAACCATCCTGAGACTGACTGAACCATTATTCCAGCTGCCTCCCAGATTAATGCATAAAGCCAAGGAACTACCCCTTGCCACCATCACAACCCCCTCCCCACCATGCTATAGGGTCACTTTAAGCTCTGGGGAGAAAGGAGAAAGCAATGGGTGAGTTCTCTGCATCCTCCCTCCTTGTTGGTCACCCAGTTGCCTTTTTTTTTTCTTTTCCCCCTGAGACGGAGTCTCACTCTTGTAGCCCAGGCTGGAGTGCAATGGCATGATCTTGGCTCACCACAACCTCTGCCTCCCAGGTTCAAGCGATTCTTCTGCCTCAGCCTCCTGAGTAGCTGGGATTACAGGTGCGCACCACCATGCCCGGCTAATTTTGCATTTTTAGTAGAGATGGGGTTTCACCTTGTTGGCCAGGCTAGTCTCAAACTCCCAACCTCAGGTGATCCGCCGGCCTCGGCCTCCCAAAATGCTGGGATTTCGGGTGTGAGGCACTGCACCCGGCCACCCAGTTGCCTATAAATCAAATTCTAACCGGCCTATCCTCAGGTAGGGGAGATTTGTTCTGTCCTTTGTTCGAGGGGGATGGTCATATTTCCCTCTCTATCCTCCAAGTCCTCCTTTTGACTGCTTTTGAGGCCCTCCCTCAGCTCTCTGGGGTAGAGGCTGCAACTCACATTCCTCATCCTAAGAATTTGGCCCTAGCTGTTTGCCTTTGACCCCCTGACCTCCAGAGCCAGGGTTGTGCCTTATCGTCCCATCTGTGGGCCTCATTCTGTCAAAGCTGGACCAAGGCTCACCTTCTTAAGCTCCCTAACCCTGGCCAGAAACCAAAGCTGAGCTGACTTTTAACTTTTTTCCTCTATGACACAAATGAATTGAGGGTGGGAGGGTGTACGTGACCCTTACTCTACCTCTGCCAAAAGAGGGGGCTGTGCTGGGGACAGATGATCTTTCTTTGTGCTCCTGCTTTCAGCTGGCCCCGTAGCCACAGATCCAAGATCTGACTGCCTCCTCCTTTCTCTGGTCTCTTCCCCTTCCCTCTTCTCTTCAGCTAGGCTAGCTGGTTTAGAGTAGAAATGGCAACTAATTCTAATTTTTAATTTTTATTTGAGACGGAGTCTCACTCTATTGCCGGCTGGAGTGCAGTGGTGTGATCTCGGCTCACTGCAACCTCTGCCTCTCGGGTTCAAGTGATTCTCCTGCCTCAGCCTCCCGAGTAGCTGAAACTACAGGCACATGTCACCACATGTGGTGGCTAATTTTTGTATTTTTTTGTAAAGATGGGGTTTCACCATGTTGGCCAGGCTGGTCTTGATCTCTTGACCTTGTGATCTACCTGCCTCAGCTTTGGGAATTCCTGGGATTACAGGTGTGAGCCACCGCGCCCAGCCTCTAATTTTTATTTATTAAATATTTGGGGTTTTGGTTTTAAAGCCAGAATTACAGCTAGCACCTAGCATTTCAGCAGAGGGACCATTTCAGACCAAAATGTACTGTTAATATTTTTTCATATTAAAATATTAAATAAATAATAGTAATAATGGCTATTCCATAGACAGAGCAGCCCCGGGGGCTGCTAATTGCCCATTTTTATGGTTATTTCTTGATAATATGCTCACAAGGGATGGATTATTCATGCCTTCCCTTTTTAGACCATACAGGGTAATTTCCTGACGTTGTTATGACATTTGTAAATTGTCAAAGTGCTTGTGGGACTATAGCAGTGAGGACGACCAGAGGTCAGTCTCGTGACCATCTTGGTTTTGGCCGGCTTCTTCACTGCAACCTCTTTTATCAGCAAGGTCTTTACGACCTGTATCTTGTGCCCACCTCTTGTCTCCTCCAGTGACTTAGAATGCCTTAACCATCTGGGAATGCAGCCCAGTAAGTCTCAGCCTCGTTTTACCCAGCTCCTATTCAAGATGGAGCTGCTCTGGTTTGAACACCTCTGATAGAATCATCTGGCAATAGCGTGTCTGTTGTTTACCCCAACCTCATAGCTTATTGGGAGCTGGAGCTGGCTGCCACTGTCCAGCACTGAGAGAGGATATTGCACTGCACATCACTAGCCCAGGAAAAGATCTGCATTTAAAATCTGAAGTTCAGTTTCCACTGAATGTGCATCACTTTTGTATCATTTTAAAGTTAAAAAATCATAAGTCAAACCATTTTAAGTTGGGAATCTTCTTGTATAAGCCTCTAACTTTAAGCATCTAGCATGGTACCTACTTCTTGTGTTGGCTCCCTTATGCATACAAATAAATACTTTTTCTCCTGCTAATCTGTCTCTTGTCAGTTTAATTCATAGGCTCCCAGGTACTAAGCCTGTTGGTTCCTTTTCAAAAACACCACCTACCTCAGGACATCTTCCTGCTGTCATGGCTGATCCTTGCCCCAGCCATAACTCCTCATCCTTTTCCTCTTTGAGCACTTGGTCCACCAAAGTTATATGAGTATTATTGGAAACAAAGGCTACAGTGATTAGATGCTGTCTTCCAGATGCCATGTCTGTTCTTCCTCATTGAATCCTGTATCACTGTGTCCCTGCCCCAGGTATCTGGTGGGGCCTCCCAACTGTTTGTCAAAGGAATGGGGTGTACAGCGCAGCTGGGGACAGCTCAACTAAGCAGAAATTGCAGATCTCCACCCTCCTAGCCATGCTAGTCATACATAATATTACTTCTTTCTAATTCTGAAAGTAACTCTGTAAGTTCACTATAGAAAATAAAAAAGCAGAGAAAAAAGTATAAAGAAGAAAATGCAAATCAGCCATTTTTCTACTGCTGAAATATCACCCTAGTTAATAGATTGGTATATTTCCTTAAGCTTTCTTTTCTATACATAATAAATAAGCAAAATTGGGACCGCATTATATATATATATCATTACATTTTCCTTTCTACTATGTTACCATAATCCTATTAACGTAAATATTTCCTTCATGTCATTATTCTTTGAAAAAATTATTTTTAATAATTTCACAGGCCAGGCATGGTGGCTCACCACTGTAATCCCAACACTTTGGGAGGCCAAGATGGGTGGGTCACCTGAGGTCAGAAGTTCGAGATCATCAAGACCAGCCTGACCAATATGGTGAAACTCTGTCTCTACTAAAAATATAAAAATTGCTGGGTATGGTGGTGGGAGCCTTTAATCCCAGCTACTCAGGAGGCTGAGGCAAGAGAATTGCTTGGACTGGAGAGGCGGAGGTTGGAGTGAACCGAGATTGTGCCACTGCACTCCAGCCTGTGCAACAAAGAAAGACTCCATCTCAAAAAAAAATTCACAGTATTTCATTATATAGGCTTATTTCTTCATTTAACAAATATTTTTTGAAGGTCTACTCTGTGTCAGTAGCTTAAAGCACTGCTTTAAGCATTGAGGAAAAAGCCAGACAAAGTCCCCATCCTCACAAAGCTGATCTATTGGGAAAGAAATATATGCTAAAACAATATTTTGGCTGCTGGATATACCATAATTTATACTAACCTTATATTTTTTGACATTTATATTGATTTCACATTTGAGAGGACAGACTATGTCTCTGAAAGATTAGTGCTAAATCCAAACTTTCCCATATATGGTGTGTCTTTGATAAGTCACTCAACCCCCTTATGCCTCAGTTTCCTCATTTTAAACGTAAGTATAAAATTAGCATTGATCTTACTGAGATTTTCTGATGATAAAATGAGATAATACATGCAAAGCACTCAGCACAAATTAGCTGTTATTATTATTGCAGTGAGTGTACAGAAATGTTTGTGCCCACATTTGATAATTTCTGTTGGAAAAATTCCTGGAGTAGAATGTAAGTTAGCTTTTTTTTTTTTTTTTGAGAAGGAGTCTGGCTCTGGAGGGCAGTGGTACAATCTTGGCTCACTGCAAACTCTGCCTCCTAGGTTCAAGAGATTCTCCTGTCTCAGCCTCCTGAGTAGCTGGGATTACAGGCACCCACCACCATGCCCAGCTAACTTTTTGTATTTTTAGTAGACATGATGTTTCACTATGTTGGTCAGGCTGGTTTTGAACTTCTGACCTCAAGTGATCCACCCGCTTTGGC
>PVKP010001606.1:0-77216 GCA_004027715.1 Plecturocebus donacophilus | reverse complement strand
CTGTGGACCTCACTGGCTACTTTCTCCAAATCCTCTACCTTGGAAAGGCTTGTGACTTGAGCCAGCATCTCGGTGAAGATGGTTCCCACAGCTTCTTCTACTTTCTCTCTTAGCTTTAGCCATTTTTAAAAATTGGACTTTTAAAATTCAGGCGCTCAATAAAGTACAAAATTAAAAAAGTAAAAATTAATTGCACAGCATGACAAATTGTCTATGTATGTACACTCATGTGTTCTACATCCATGTGCTGCCACCACCATGCACACCGAGAGAGAAAACACTTCCAGTACCTCAGACATTTTTTTTATGCATTTTTTTTCTTTTTTGTAGAGACAGGCTCCCACTATGTTGCCCAAGCTGGTCTTGAACTCCTGGGCTCAAGTGATCCTCCTGGGCTCAAGCAATCTCCCTGGCTCGCCTCCCAAAGTGCTGGAATTCATGCATCTTTTTAGTCGATACATATGTTATCCAGAAACAAACACTGATCTGATTTTTAACACCATCACTCAGTCTTACTTGCTCTAGAACTTCATATAAATGACCCAAATGGCACATACATTCTGGTATCTGGCTTCTTTCATTTAATATACTTTTCGAGATTTATTTACGTTATTGCATATATGAATAATTCATTCCCTTTTTATTGTTGTCTAGTATTCCTTTGAATAGTTATACTTCAACATGTTCATCTGTCTATCTGTTGATGGACACAAGCTATTTCTGGCTATTGGCTATTACTAATAAGATCTCTATGCACATTCTGTACATATATTTTGGTAGATACAAGCACTCTTGTTTCTTGGGTGGAAGTGCTAGGTCACAGCTTGAAGAGATACTATTTTCCACAATAGTTGTACAATTTTACATTCTCTTCAGTGGTGTACAAAAGTTCTGGTTGCTCCTTATCTTTCCCATCACCTAGTATTATCTGTCCTTTTACTTTTAGCCAATCTGGTGGGAATGTAGTTATAATTTGTGGTTATAATTTATATTTCCCTGATGACTAATGATGTTGATAATTTTTTCATGGGCTCACTGGCTATTTAGATGGCCTCTTCTATGAAGTGCCATGCCTGTGTAAGTATTTTGTCTTTAAAAAAAAAAGCACCTTTTTAGTGCTATAATGTATATACCATAAATTTACCCATATTAAGTACATAGTTTAATGAGTTTTGGTAAAAGTATATACTCATGCAACTACCACTATGATCAAGTTCTAGAATACATTATAGTGTCTAAAATTCCCCCGTGCCCTTTGCAGTCAATCTCTGACTCCATTTCCCTTTCTTTGCTCTCTGAGAATCAGTTTATCTATAAATTAAACAATATAGCAAGAACTTGTCTCTATCAAAGAAAAAAAAAACCTGGGTGTGGTGGTGACACATGCTTGCAGTCCCAGCTAAGTGAGAGGCTGAGGTAGGAGGATCACTTGATTCCAGGAGTTTAAGTTTGTATTGAGCCATGACATGTAGCAGCACTGATGCCTGGGCAACAGAGTGAGACCCTGTCTCAAAAAAATTTTTTCCCTATTCCTCCTCTCTAGCTGAAACTTTGTACCATTTGACCAACATTTCCCCATTACGCTCATCCCTAGCCTCTAGTAACAACCATTCTATTCTCTGCTTCTGTGAGTTTGTTTTAGTTTTCTCATAAACTAAGAGAAAAACCTATTTTCTGGGGAGAAATTCAAATCTGCTACAAAAATTTGCATAAGTAACAAGGACCCAAATGCTAATTGACAAGACAATGGGGGAAATGTCTCCAGGGCATGTCAGAGACCTTCACCACAGCTCCTACCATCACATGCCTGGAGGCCTAAGAGGGAAAAATGGTTTCCTGGGCTGGGTCCAGGGCCTCCCTGCTGTGTGCAGCTTTGAAACTTGGTGCCCTGCATCCCTGCTACTCCAGCCATGGCTAAACTGCGCCAAGGTACAGCTCAGGCTGTGGCTTCAGAGAGTGCAAGCCCCAAGCCTTGGCAGTTTCCACGTGGCATTGGTCATGCAGGTCCTTGGAAGACAAGAATTGAAGTTTGGGAACCACCCTCTAGATTTCAAAGGATGTATGGAAATGCCTGGATGTCCAGGCAAAAGTTTGCTGCAGGGATGGGGCCCTCATGGAGAACCTCTGCTATGACAGTGTGGAAGGGAATTATGAGGTGAGAGGCCCCAGAGTCCCCACTGGGGTACTGCCTACTGGAGCTGTGAGAAGAGGGTCCCCATTCTCCAGATCCCCAGAATTGTAGATCCACTGACAGTTTGTACCATGTGCTATAGACACAATACCAGCCCATGAAAGCAGCCAGGAGGGGGCTGTATCCTGCAAAACCACAGGAGTGGAGCTGCCAAAGATCAGGGGAACCCACCTTTTGCATAAGTGTGACCTGGATGTGAGACATGGGATCAAAGGAGATCATTTTGGAGCTTTAAAGTTTGACCTCCCCGCTGGATTTCTGATTTGCATGAGGCCTGCAGTTCCTTTGTTTTGGCCAGTTTTCCCCATTTGGAGTGGGTGCATTTCAATGCCTTTACCCCCATTGTATCTAGGAAGTAACTAACTTGCTTTTGATTTTACAGGCTCATAAGTGGAAGGGGCTTGTCTTGTCTCAGATGAGATTTTGGACTGTGGACTTTTAATGCTGAAATGAGTTAAGACTTTGGGGGACTATTGGGAAGGAATTATTGGTTTTAAAATGTGAGTATATGAGATTTGGAAGGGACTGGGGTGGAATGATATGGTTTGGCTCTGTGTCCCCACCGAATCTCAGCTTAAATTGTAATAATCCCAGTATGTGAAGTGCGATGCCAAGTGGAAATAATTGAATAATAGGTGCGGTTTCCCCCATTCTGTTCTCATGGTAGTGAACAAGTCTCAGGAGATCTGATGGTTTTATAAATGGGAGTTCCCCCGTACAAGCTCTCTTGCCTGCTGCCATGTAAGATGTGACTTTACTCCTCCTTCACCTTCTGCCATAATTGTGAGGCCTCCCCAGCCATGTGGAACTGTGAATCCATTAAACCTCTTTCCTTTATAAATTATCCAGTCTTGGGTATGTCTTTATTAGGAGCATGGGAAGGGGCAATACCCACAGAGATGGAGATTGATTTTCTATCCCTCACTGGCAGAGAGATGATGATGGGGGCAGCTTGCTGTGGCAGCTGAAAAGACAGGACAGCCACAGGAAGCCTGCACATCTGTGATTCCTCCTGGGACAACTGAATGTCACAGAAATTAGCTGGCTCAAACCTTCAATGGATCCCAACCAAGAGGCTGTCTGCCAGTGTGAGGGAGCCCCAGAAGGGGGGAGGATCTGTATGGCAGACCACCCCCGACCCAGGGCAGGAACTGGTGATCATGAGAGGTCATCTGGATAATCCAAGGGCAAACTCGGGGGTAGAGCCTGCGAAGGTCCCTACAGGGAGCTTCTACAGAACCCCAATGTGCTTCAAGAAAGAGCTGGCATTTTTACCAGATGTGGGCAGCCAGGAGAGCTTGGCAAACACCTCGCTGTGACTCTGCTCTCTTGGGAGCATTGTCAGCATGAGGAGGTGTTTGCGTTTTCCACTGTCCCAATGATTGGGAGGATGCTCTTGGTATGTAGAGAGCAGGGATGCTGGACATCTTGTGATGTATGCAACAGTCCAGGACAATGAAGAACGGCCCTTCCAAAATGAAATGCAGGTTGGGTGTGGTGGCTTACACCTGTCATCCCAGCACTTTGGGAGGTCAAGATGGGCAGATTGCTTGAGTGGAGGAGTTCAAGACCAGCCTGGGCAACATGGTGAAACTCCATCTCTACAAAATATACAAGGAATTAGCTGAGTGTAGTGGTGCATGCCTGTAATCCCAGCTACTTGGGAGGCTGAGGTAGGAGGATCATCTGAGCCCAGGAGTGCTGCAGTGAGCTGTGATCATGCCACTACACTTCAGCCTGGGAAACAGAGCAAGACACTGTCTCAAAAAACAAGCAAACAAACAAACAAAACAAAATGCAATGCAGCTCATTGCAGACAGCTGATTCAATGAAAGACTGCAACTTTTCCTCAAATCCCTCTTTCCTGCACCATGACACTGGGGCGTTAGAAGCAGCAGAGTGGGAGGAGGAAGGAGAATAAGTAAAGGCTCTGCCCTTTCCCCACCGTGAGGTCTGGAGCCATGAATCAAATCTGAGCTGGAGATGGGGGATGCTTTGGACTAGAGTGAACTTTTTAATCAGAGTGAGTCTTCCAAAAATGTGACTGTTCTTAATATTAGAAGTGACAAATATGTTGGGATTGGCCTAAGTGGGAGGATCCTCCTTGGGAAGGAGGATTCCTCAAGACACGGGAGAAAGTACAAGTTGGAAAAGATTAAAATAATTTCTGGTTTGAACTCTTCCTGAATTTTAATAAAATTCAGTTGTTGATACATTTATGCATTCATTTTTTCAATATTCGTTGAGCACCTATTATGGCCAGTTCCTGGACATATTGATGAAGACAAAGCTTTTGTTCTCACAGAACATACATTCTAGTTGGTTCGTGTTTCGTGTGTGTGCCTTTGCACAGGCTGTTCTGTCTGCTTGTAATTCCTGGCTCTGTCCATCTTCCTGCATAGGGTGAGATTCTTTCAGACTGCAGTCAGGCGTCACCTCCTTGTGGAAGACTTCCTTGAGCTCCGTGGAGACATTGGGAATCCCTCCTTCCGTTCCCTAGGTTATGGCAACACTGTGTTGCTCTAATCATTGGTTCATATGTCAGTTCCCCTCCTAGCCTGGGGTCACCCTATTATCCCCAGCTCCTCAATGAACACATGCATTGAATTATTAAAGAAAACTCTGGCCAGGCGCAGTGACTCACACCTATAATCCCAGCACTTTGGGAGGCTGAGGTGGGTGGATCACGAGGTCAAGAGATCGAGACCATCCTGGTCAACATGGTGAAACCCGTCTCTACTAAAAATACAAAAATTAGCTGGACATGGTGGCACATGCCTGTAGTCCCAGCTACTCAGGAGGCTGAGGCAGGAGAATTGCTTGAACCTGGGAGGCGGAGGTTGCGGTGAGCAGAGATTGCGCCATTGCACTCCAGCCTGGGTAACAAGAGTGAAACTCCATCTCAAAAAAAAAGAAAATTCTGAAAAGATTGTAAGTTCATCGGAAAAATCTGCCTCCTTTATTCACCACTTTTTTTAGTACTTCATCCTACAAGACCCTGAAGATGCTATTGCCCACCTCAAAGTCCCGGGCCTCACTTTCCCCATCTGTAGAGTGGGCATATGATTTTACCGCCTCAGGCACTATGAGAATGAAGTGGAATGGGATGAATGGAGGGGGTCCCAGGGGCTGGGCTGCAGGTGGAGGTGTGTTTTAGCCACAGCCGTGGGGACACCCTTGCTGAGTGCTTACTAACAGCTTCTGGATCACCCATCACATTATGAAACTGGGACTCTGATGAGCCTCTAGACATTTTCTAGTGCTTGTTTATTTACAGATTGACTTCTCAGAGGGGATTGTTATTATTATTTGCTATCGCCTCTCTAGTTGCTTGTAATTCCCTGTTTTTCAGCCAAATTGGCTGAAATCAATGTTTCTCATATGTGCCCTGGGATTCCTACCTCCCTGCTGTTTCTCATACTTGTAACTCTGCCAGCAGCCATTGAATTGCCATTCAACCTTCTAGACCCACTCAGATGCCACCTGTCAATAAAGCATTTTCTGATCCTCTCAGCAGGTTGTGCTCCTGCCTTCTTTACTGAAGGTCTTTTCATTCATTGACTTCATTAGGGAGGTTGCCTGTGCCTTACCCTCTGTCTCAGCAGAGATTTCAGGGGCCATGTCTGTTTTTGTGCCTGTTTCCTGAGACCTGAGTCTGATCCAGTGGCTTTTGCATGGGGGAAATGCAAAAGAATAGAACTGAGGTGGTGCATGGGTCTTGGGACAAGAGCCAACCAGCCCCATCTGAGCTGACCTCTGTCTCTACCACAGTCTGCCTGAGCCTGGCTCTGCCCAAACTTGCCCACATTATGCCAGCAGACCCACCCCCACTTCCAATGCATGCCACGTGTTCCCACAAGCTTCCCCAACTCCCAGGGTGAAGTAGCTAGAGAAGCCCACAAGTAGGTAAGATTAGGTGCAATTTGTTAACAGGAGTTTTGGCTTTCTCTGTTCTGGCAAAGCCTTCTTGACAGAGCAAACTCCCTGGGGAAATGCATCAAGCAACAGGTCCCTGTGGCATTTTAACAGCCAAAAAGCCGGCTGCTGAAAGAATTGCATCTGGCAGCAGCCAGCAACGGGCTGACTAATTAATGGAATTCCATTTGCAAAATTACTGGTAAACATTATTACCCCAGGTGTGTCAGCCCTCACCCCCAGCAGAGAGCAGTGGAATAAAGAGCTGGTTTTAAAGGCAGGGGAGAGCCAGGGAGCAGGGGTAGAGGTGGAAAGCTCTCATAGTTACAGGGCTTGCGTTCCAGGCCTCTAGGTTCCAAGCCTGTGTGATCACAGGGCTCGATGGCTGAGTATACGCCCACCAGATTTCAGATTGTTGCTGTAAACCAAAAAGTATGTAGGACAGGGTTCAATCATCTTAGGAGTTTATTTTGCCAAGGTTAAGGACATGCCCATGACACAGCCTCAGGAGGTCCTGACGAAACTGCCATTGCAAAATTGTAACTGAGATAGTGAAAGAAATTTGACCTAACCAACTTCATCTTGCTTCCAACCTCCAAGCTGTCCTGTTCATTCCTGGATGTAGGCTGAACTAACTTTGGAAGGAACTCACTATAGTTTAAAACAAAGTCAATAACAGCCCTTTCCCAAAACAACTTCTTTCTTGCATGGGGATTAGATTGCCTTTGTAGGAATAGCAAATTAGCCTCAAGATTAGAAATTATGGTTTGTCATCCAGCTGAAGGCTACAATATTCTGACATTCCCTAAACTGTTCCTAAGATCAGTGTTTGAGATATTTTGCAGACCCCGAACTTGATAGGTAAGCTGGCACCACCTAGATCAATTAACTGGCTCATCTAATCTTGTCACCTCCTAACCCATGAACTGACTCAGTGCAAGAGGACAGCTTCAATTCCCTATGATTTTATCTCATACCTACCCAATCAGCACTCCTGGCTCACTGGCTTCCTCCCACCTACTAAGTTGTCCTTAAAAACTCTGATCCTTGGCCGGGCATGGTGGCTCATGCCTGTAATCCCAGCACTTTGGGAGGCCGAGGCCAGCAGATCACGAGGTCAGAAGATCGAGACCATCATGGCCAACATGGTGGAACCCTGTCTCTACTGAAATATAAAATTTAGCCAGGCGTGATGGTGCGCACCTGTAATCCCAGCTACTCAGGAGGCTGAGGCAGGGAAATCGCTTGAATCTGGGAGGCAGAGATTGCAATGAGCTGAGATCATCGCACTGTACTGCAGCCTGGTAAAAGAGAGAGACTCCATCTCAACAACAACAAAAACACCTCTGCTCCCCGAATGCTTGTAGAGACTGATTTGAGTAATAATAAAACTCTGGTCTCCCACACAGCCTGCTCTGCATGAATTACTCCTTCTCTGTTGATACTCCCCTGTCTTGAGAAACTGGCTCTGTCTAGGCAGCAGGAAAGGTGAATCCACTGGGTGGTTACCATGAGAACATGTGCCCAAGGTGGTCAGGCTACAGCTTGATTTTGTTTTAGGGAGACATAAGCCAACAGTCAATACATATAAGATTTACATTGATTCTATCCAGAAAGGGGGACAACTTGAAGTGGAGATAGGGGTGGCAAGGGCAGTAGGGGGTGCTTACAGGCCATACGTGGATTCAAAGATTTCCTATTGGCAATTGGTTGAGTTTACCTAAAGACCTGGAATCAATGGAAGAAAGTGTCTGAGTTAAGATAAAGGATTGTGAGGACCAAAGATTTATTAAGCGGATGAAGCCTCCAGGTTGCAGGCTTCAGAGAGACTAGAATGTAAATGTTTCTTATTAGACTTAAAAAGGTGCCAGACTCTTAGTTAATTTTCTCCTGAATCAGGAAAATTCCTGGAAAGGGAAAGTTTCCCCCACAAGAGACAGCTTTGCAAGGCCATTAAAAAATATGTCAAAGAAATGTATTTTGGGATAAAATCCTTTGATTTTTCCTAGGGACTGCTATCTGTCATGTTGTTATCTTATTGCTACCTAGTCTGCTATGCCAGCCTTAAAGTCTCTGTTTTAATGCTAAAGGCTGGTCAGCTGTGCCTGAATTCCCACTGGAGGAAGGTATAATGAGGCACGTCCAACCCTACTTCCCATCAGGATCATTTAGAGATGCCTTGGCTGAGAGGAGGGGTCCATTCCATTGGTTGAGGGCTTCAAATTTTATTTTTGGTTTACACTGGCATGGAACATTTATTAAGCATCTACTGTATGCATGCCATACTGGCTCAGGAAGTAGAAAACTTGGCTCCATCACACAGAGGAGCACAACCAACTTTCCTTCTCTGGATCTGGTTTCCTCAACTGCAAAGTGGAGGTGATGGTGACAGTGATTATGACAGCTTCTATGTGACGAGCACTTTCAGTGGGACAGACTCTGAACCAAGAGCTGTCCAGCCAGATCTTACCCAATCTTCATGTCAATCCTCTAATATAGAACCTACTAACAGCACCATTTCATAGATGGAAAAGGAAAGGAAGAAGTCTTTGAGAGTGTACTGGGTTGGCTAGTGTCCTCCCAAAACCCATGAATCTTAAAATGTGACCTTACTTGAAACTGGGTCATGGCCGACATAATTAGTTAAGTTGGGTGGATGAATAGCAACATAGGGTGGGCCCTTACTCCAGTATGACTGGTGTTCTTATAAAGAGAGGGCTTCCGTGTCATGGGTAGCAACTAGCTGGGTCCAGTGGCATGAGTGGTAAAGGAATTTACCAAGACAGTTGTAGATAAAGAAAAGCAGATTTATTAGAGACAGTATAAAAACATGTCACAACGGCCGAGCACAGTGGCTCACGCCTATAATCCCAGCACTTTGAGAGGCCGAGATGGGTGGATCATAAGGTCAAGAGTTGAAGATTAGCTTGGCCAACATGATGAAACCCTATCTCTGCTAAAAATGCAAAACATTAGCTGGGCTTGGTGGCACACGACTGTAACCCTAGCTACTGTGGAGGTTGAGGCAGGAGAATTACTTGGACCCAGGAGGCAGAGGTTGTGGTGAGCAGAGATCATGCCATTGCACTCCACCCTGGGTGATAGAGCAAGACTCTTGTCTCAAAAAAAAAAAAAACAAAGAAAAGAAAAGAAAATACGTTACAAGAAAGCAATGGGGCTAGGCACTGTGGCTCACACCTGTAATCCCAGCACTTTGATGGGGGTCGAAGCAGGTAAATAACTTGAGGTTAGGAGTTCAAGACCACTCTGGCCAACATGGTGAAACCCCATCTTTGATAAAAATACAAAAATTAGCCAGGCGTGGTGGCAGGTGCCTGTAATCCCAGCTACTTGGGAGGCTGAGGCACGAGAATCAGTTGAAACTGGGAGACGGAGTTTGCGGTGAGCTGAAATCACACCAGTGCACTCCAGCCTGGGTGACAGAGTGAGACTAGGTCTCAAAAAAAAAAAAAAAAAGAAAAGAAAAAGCATATGGGGTTGTGCTGTAGAAGAGTTTGTTGTGTTTGCACAGTTTGTGATTAGCTGGTCATTGTTCATTGTTCTTCCCCTCTGAGGCCCTCCCCTACCTGGGGCCCTTTCCTACTTGCTGCTTACTTATCATCAGGACTCCACATTCTAACCTTCATTCAGAACTGTGGGAAAGAATAAACTTCTGTTGTTTTAAGCCACCAAATTGGAGGTGATTTGTTGCAGCAGCTTTAGGAAATGAATACAGAAAGGTTAAGTTGCCCAAGGCCACACAGCTGCGAAGATTCCACGGCAGATTCTGATTCCAGAGCCCCAGTGATAAGCAATTACCCTATCTTACGTGAGTCAGTTGTGTTCACGAGTCCCGGGAACAAAGCAAGAGCTGGCGAAGTGCCAGCTGCTATTGCTGCTGTTGTTATTAATTATATATCATCCTGGGCTCACTCCCTCCTCTGTATGCTTTGCAGGGTAATGTGAGGAGCAGTAAGACAATAAATGCCTTGTAGTCTTTCAAGACCCAGACAACTGTAAATTATATTATCATTAATATTATGAGAAACAATGAAGTAAAGAAAAAGTACAGTGACCATTTTTTCACAACACACTGAAGTGTGACTAGTCAAAGCAACACTAGCTCATCCCAATGAGGGGGAGGTGAGAAGTCAGCAAATCCATTTATCTCCAGAGAGAACTCGAGATCTTCCCATGTCTCACTTACATCCCCAAATGCTGACAGGTACAAAGGAAGAGGGAGAGAGAATGACCACAAATCTCCCCTTTTCCCTGAATCCACACCTTTTGCCAGGTTTCGGAGGCATTTGAATCACAGCAATTACATCTTGAATAGGGGCTGGGTAAAATGAGGCTGAAACCTATTGGCTGCATTCCCAGGACGTTAGACATTCTAAGTCAGGATGAGGTGCGAAGTTGGCACAAGATGCAGGTCATAAAGACTTCGCTGATAAAACAGCGTGCAGTAAAGAAGCCAGCTGAAACCCACCAAAGCCAAGATAGCCACAAGAGTGACCTCCAGCCATCCTCACTGCTTATTATACACTAACTATAATGCATTAGCAGGCTAAAAGACACTCCATCCAACACCATGACAGTTTACAAATGCCATGGCAAAGTCAGGAAGTTACCCTATATGGTCTAAAAAGAGGAGGAACCCTCAGTTCCAGGAATTGTCCACCTTTTCCCCAGAAATCTCATGAATAATCCACCCCTTGTTTAGCATATAATCAAGAAATAACCATAGAAATGGGTAACCAGCAGACTTCAGGGCGGCTCTTCCTATGGAGTAGGCATTCTTTATTCCTTTATTTTCCTAATAAACTTGCTTTTCACTTTATGGACTGGCCCCATCTTTCTTGCGCAAAATCCAAGAACCTTCTCTCGGGGTCCGGATTGGAACCCCTTTCTGGTAACAATGTGACTTTGCAGCCCCCTCGTCTCCATGGGTGGTGTTAAGTTTCCCTGCCCTTGACTTTGGGTTGGCCATGTGACTGGTGTTGGTCGATGCAACTAGATGGAAGTGGTGGTTAACCTTTTATGCTTGCTCTTTTGCGTTTCTACCTGCCCTCTTGTGCGTCTGCCATCACCATGAGAAGAATGCTCCAGGCAGCTTGCGGACACACTAGGAGGATGAGAGACACCTGGCCCAGAGCTTGGCCATGCAAGCCAAACCAGTGCTCATTGTTGTATGCCATTAAGGTTTTGAGACTTTTTTTGTTATGCAGGATTATTGTAGCAAAAGCAGATGCAAACTGATACAAACCCTCAAGGGTCTACATCCAGGTCTGCAAGCGACACTGTAGTCACTTGAAGCTATGACACACAGTGAGACTCAAATAGCAAAGAGTGTTCCCTGGAACCTCCACAGAAACCTAGGGGTTGAGAGGATGGTCACATGGATGATATCTAATGCTTGCATGACCTTAAACATAGTTAAGTCGGGTGGGTTAATACTAACATAGGGTGGGCCCTTACTCCAGTGTGACTGGTGTTTTTATAAGGAGTGGACTCCAGCCTTCAAAACTATGGGAGAGAATACATTTCTATTGCTTCAGGCCACATAGTTTGACTCAGTTTTTCATCTGCCTAATGGGAATAAAAAACGTTCCCTTTAGGACTGCTTTGAGCATTAAGCAAAATAAAATAAATGAAAGGGTCTGGCATAGTACTGTTAGTGGTGGTGAATTCACATGGGTCTGCAGCAACCTCAATTCCTGTCTCCTCAGAAGAAATAATTTGACTGAGGGGCATAAACCAGAAGGAGAGATGGAGGCAGATTTTAGAGCAGGAGTGAAAGCGTATTAAAAAGCTGGGCCAGGCGTGGTGGCTCACGCCTGTAATCTCAACACTTTGGGATGCTGAGGCGGGCAGATTATTTGAGGTTGGGAGTTCGAGACCAGCATGACCAACATGGAGAAACCCCGTTTCTACTAAAAATACAAAATTAGCCAGGCGTGGTGGAGGATGCCTGTAATCCCAGCTACTTGGGAGTCTGAGGCAGGAGAATCATTTGAACTGGGAGGCAGAGGTTGCGGTGAGCCAAGATTGTGCCATTGCACTCCAGCCGGGGCAACAAGAGCAAAACTCTGACTAAAAAAAAAAAAAAAAGCTTTAGCGCAAGAATGAGAGGAAGTAAAGTCCACCTGGAAGAGGGCCAAGTGGGCAACTTGAGAGATCAAGTGTGCAGTCTGACCTTTGACTTGGGGTCTCACCTGCTGGCATGCTTTCGGGGTCTTGCATTCCTTCGCTTCTGACTCTTCCCTTGGGGCGGGCTGTCCGCATGCGCAGTGGCCTGCTAGTGCCTGGAGGGGAGCATGCGCAGTCTGTTTACTGGAGTTGTGCGCATGCTCACTTGAGGTAGCCTTCCTTTACCCGTCAAATGCCCCTAGGTCATATACCAGTTAAACTCCGCCATTTTGCCTCCTTCGCATGCTGGAGTCCACTTGCCCAGCCCCTGAGATCTTCCCAGGAAGCTGCTGATCACCAGTTTTAGGATTTTTCTATCTGTTGGGAATTGTCTTTCCCTGGTGCTGGCTGTGGCCAATTATTATTAGGGAGACAGTTAACCACAACCTGACCATCACCTGATGGTCGCTTGACATTTCTGGTTGGAGCAGAGGTGGGAGTCGGGTGTGAGTGGGGCGGGGCGGTGGGTTCAGGGCTTTCTCCTTCCCTGCTCATGCTTGACTAGTTGTAATATGTACCAGTGCATAGTATGTCTCAATAAATGTTAGTTTCTTAGCAAATGGAGTGGCTGGAGGCCTCCTATTATGTGTGTTGGAGATGTGTGGTTTTGTCCATCTTCCGGATATTTCCCACACTAATGCCTGGGGCCCTGAAGGACAGCGCTCTGCCTGTGTACTGGGGTTCTTTGCATTAAAGCCTCCAAGAGTCAGGGGCTCTTAGCCTTGCTGCTATTCACGTTGCAAGTTTTGTTCTGTGTGACACTAAGAGCTTAAAAAAATAGATATTGGGGCGGGGGCTGGATTAGAGTCCTTGCTGCTCCCTCTCGAAACAGCATGAGTGTAGGCAAGTTAATTTAAGCTGTCTGGGCCTTCAGTTTCCTCACCTGTGAAATGAAGGTGATTATCCCCACCTCATAGCACTAGGGTGAGGGCTGGATGTCATAAAGGCGCCTCCCATCATTAACAGCTGTGGGGCAGGAGAGACTATGGACTCTTTCAGACTGGGGTCTCACCCACCCCCATGCCCCTGAACTTACCTGCAGGTCCCACCTGCAGAAGCATGTCCCTCTGGTGGCTTCATCTCACGAGGAAGAAGAAGTGTGAACCACATTTTGTTTTAAACACCAGCCCTCCTCAGCAGGCTGTTCTCTTTAAAACGTTTCTGTGAGCAGAAACGTTCTCTTTCCCCTTTTTAATCTTCCTTATTCCTTTGCTCCTCCAAACTGACCCTATGACATACACTGGGAATCATCCAGAGATGGTTCCAGAGCTCAACCCCTGGCTCAAAGACTCATAACAAATAAGGAGCCAGGTGTGGTGGCACATGCTTATAGCCCCAGCATTTTGGGAGGTGGGGTGCACCTGTCCTCAAGCAATCCGCCCACCTCCTTGAACACCTGTCCTCAAGCAAGGAGGCTTGCTTGAGGACAGGTGTTCAAGGCCACAGTGAGCTATGGTTGCACCACTGCACTCCAACCTGGGCAACAGAGCTAGACCCTGTCTCTAAAAACAACAACAAAAACAAAATCAAAACCCCAGAAATTCACAATGAAGTGAAAGAAATGAGGTGCAAATATAGAAATAAGAAAATAACCATATTGCTCTCATTTCACTGAGCATTTACTATGTGCCAGGCACTGGGCTAAGCAGTTTCTTGACTTCACCTCACTGAATCCTCCCACAGCCCTGTGAGATGGTAGTGTCATACCCATTTTTACAGATGAGGAAACTGAAGCTCTGTGCAAAGACCCACAGAGGACTGAGGGAGGAGGAAGAAAGGAGGGGGAGAAGGGTCATTTTTGGTTGATGATAGTAGTGGTGGGTGGGGCTGGGTAGAATTAGGAGGAGAGAGAGGGTGAGGGAAAGGGAGAGAAAAACAGAGTGAGAGAGAGGGTGGAGAGAGAGAGAGAGAGAAAGAGTGTGATGGAGACAGAGAATGCATGCAGGTGCCCCGAGAGCTCCTTGTGGGCCAGGAAAAAAATGACACGCAGATGATTCAAATGGGCCGCAACTCCAAAGGGAATTTCGCAGCTGAGGCAGAAGAAGCTGTCTGCATGCTGTGCAGTGGAAAAGAGAGGTTCCTTTGGGACATAGTAGCGATTATAACAATTTATGAAGTACCTTTCTATTACTACTACTACTAATTATAATAGTAATAATAATGGCAGCATCCTCTGTCGAGTGCCTCCTGGGTTCTAGGCACTACTAAGTACTTCACATTGTTTACCTCTAAATCTCACCACAGTTTGGAAGATAGGTCTCCTCATGCTCATGGGACAGATGCAGAAATGGAAGTATGGATGATCATACCACTGTTCCAGGATCCCTAGGGCCAGTGGCTGAGGGCTGGTGAGGAATCCCTTGAAGGTCCAGCTGACCCTGCACTGATGTTCAGAAGTTGCAGCCTTTCTTCCTTTCTTGTGTTGCAGAATTTTCTCTTTAGTTAAGCTAAAACTGGGTTCTTCTTGCACGAACAGGAAAGATGAGGCTCACAGATACATAGGAGGGTGAGGAGCGGAATTTATTGAGAGAAAAGGGAAAAGGAAAAGTAACTCAGCAAAGTGAGAAAGAGTTCTGCTAGCAGGTTTCCCACCCCACAGATTGAATCCCAGGCCACCACCCAGGAACTGAAGAGGCCAGGTTCCTCCCCGCTGCAAATGGCATGAACTTCCCAAGGCTCCACTCCATCCTCCCAGTGTGCGGGTGGGTGTGGTTCAGAGAGAATCAGCTGGAAAACGGAGGGCTTCATCTAGGACTAGCAGTCTGGCTTTTCAGCCTTCAGGCTGTTTCAGGCTTGAAGGTGGGGATTTGTTGGGCACCCTTGGCTGTTTCCTGTCTCTGTCACTTGCAAGCATACATTCGTCTGTCTATCCATCTATCCATCCATCCATCCGTTCTACATGTGTTTATCAAGCATGTACAGTAGTCCTTCAGTATCTGTGGGGGATTGGTTCCGGGACACCCCTTAGATAACAAAATCTGCAGATGCCTAAGGTGCCTGTATAAATACGGCATAGTATTTACCTATAGCCTGTGCACAGTATACTTTAAATCATCTCTAGATTACTTATAATACCTAATGCTTACACATCACTTCATTTGCATAGAGTCAGTGCACTCAGTAAGTAGCAAATCCAAATTTTGCTTTTTGAACTTCATAGAATTTTTTTTTTGAATATTTTTCTTTCTTTTTCTTTTGAGACAGAGTCTCAGTCAGCAACGCTGGAGTGCAGTGGTGTGATCACAGTTCAGCTCACTGCAGCCTTGACTTCCCGGGCTTGGGTGATCTTCCCACCCCAGCCTCTCCAGTAGCTGGAACTACATGCATGCACCACCATGCCTGGCTATTTTTTTTTTTTTTGTAGAGACAGTTTTATCGTGTTGCTCAGGCTGGTCTTGAGCTCCTGGACTCAAGTTAGCTGCCTGCCTTGGCCTCCCAAAGGGCTGTGAGCCATCATGCTGGACCCTGGATGTTTTCAATCATGGTTGAATCCATGGATGCAGAACCAGTGGATATGGAGGGCTGACTGTCCTGTGTGTCAGGTGCTTTGCTAGATACTGGTCATAGAGCAGTGAACAAGACAATGAGCCCATCTCATTGGAGGTTATGTTCTAATAGGGAGAGACAATGAAGGGATGATGAGCCAATCAATATATCATATCAAGGTCACTGGAGGGCCAGATATGATCTATTCATTCTCAACCCCCTTCACTCACTTCCTCTTCCCAGTGATGACAAAAAAGCAGCGGTGATGATAAAATAGCAGTAATAGCTGCCATCTGCTGATGGCTCACCCTGTGCTGGGCATTTTACTTGTGTGAACTCATTGTACAATCACAATAGCTCTCCAAGGCTGTACCGTCATTACCCCATTTTACAGTTGCAGAGAAGCTAAATAACTCACCCAGGGTCACACAGCTGGTAAGTCAGGACGGCAAGAGATTCAAACCCAGGTTCTTTGGATTCCGTGCTTCCAGCACACTTCCCCAATCTTTGTGCGACTCATGCATCCACACACCCTTGTGCAAACCCTCAGCTTCCAACACGTCTTCTCCTTTTAGTAGCTATTATTTATAAAAAGCCTAAGTGCCAGCTGTTATATGTATGTTATTGCCTTTAATCTTCTAAAGAACTCCTAAGGGTAGGTATTTTAGGGATAAGGAAATGGAATCTCAGTGAGGCTAAATTACTTGTCTCTTGTCGCATCTATAGAAAAGAATAGGGCTGGGATGGAAGCTTTGGTCTGCCTGACTCCAAATGTCATGTTCTTTCATCACCTCACACTGATTCTTAATCTGGCAAATTCCTACACATCTATCAAGACCCATTGTAAACGCAGCCTCTTCATGAAATCATCCCTGATTCCTTGAGGCATAACTTTTTCCTCTTCTGTATTCCCACTGTCCCTTTCATGTAATATTAGTTTGTGATGATCTGTTTACGTCTGCATCTTTCTCTCTAGGCAGTGAGCCCCCGGAAGGTGCGCCGGGCTGTCCTCCACTGATCATAATCTTGCCTCTTTCAGATTAGGGCTCTGTGTATTTCATTTCAGATTTCAAACTAATTTAAATTTGTTAGCCTATTTGTCCATGTATTTATGCTATTTACTATGAATCCAATTAGTATGGAGTGAGGGCAGTCCCAGTGGAGCTTAAGGTCAAGTCCAATCTTAGCAACACTGTGGACTCTACCTTCAGCCACTCCTTACCTCTTTTAACACTGCCCCCTAGGAGTCCTGTTCTGTTGCCCAGGCTGGAGTGCAGTGGAGCGATCTCAGCTCACTGCAACCTCCGCCTCCTGGGTTCAAGGGATTCTCCTGCCTCAGCTTCCTGAGTAGCTGGGACAGGTACATAACACCATGCCCCGCTAATTTTTGTATTTTTAGTAGAGACGGGTTTCATGTTGGCCAGGCTGGTCTCGAACTCCTGATCTTATGTGATCTGCCAGCCTCAGCCTCCCAAAGTGCTGGGATTACAGGCATGATCTCTCTGGCTGTTTCTTTCTACTGTTAGTAGGAGCACTGGCTGACAAACATTTACCCTGAGGGAGCCTGGAAGCCCCAGGTCCTCAGGGACCTGCATTGAATGCTGAAATCACTAAGATGAAATTTCAATTACCTGCACTTCGAGCTGTGGTATTATTTTTGTGGTCTCTTTTCTCTATAGAACATATTAAAATTATATTATATGATTATATTGGTATAAAGTGAAACATTATCAAGGGCAGATCATATTTTTGTGTTCTTCTGATTTATTTATTGTGAGAAGTAAAAGTTCCTCTTCAAAGTTTCCTTTTTTGTTAAAGAATAAATCATAAGTGTGCTAATAACCCTTTGTTAAGCTCTATCCTATGTAGCTGTTAGATATGCTTATAGGCACATAGTATATTCTACGTCCTTGTACTATAACCAAAATATCTGTGCTGGACGTGCTCACAGGCATGTCCCAGCTTGCAGCCTATGCCTCTTACCTGTTTAGTAAAGTTTTCAGCTATTAGCCAATCAGGTTTTAGTTTAAATTGTGAGGTCTGGCTGCAACCAACAGAGATCAGGCACAGCAGCAGTAAGGACAACCCCAAATGTGTAAGGGATAAATATATCTGCTTTTCCTTTGTTCATTGTACTCTCGCGGCAAGATGACTAGCTGAGAGATCCTTTGTCTCAGTGCTAATTTTCCTTTGCAGCACCTAGCATCTATTTCCAACACTTGTTATTGTTAAATTTTTTAATTTTTGAGACAAGGTCTGGCTCTATTGCCCAGATTGGAATGCAGTGGCACCATCTTGGCTCACTGAAACCTCTGCCTCCCGGGCTCAAACCATTCTCCCACCTCGACCTTCTGAGTAGCTGGGACTACAACCTTCTGAGTAGCTGCACCACCACATCCAGCTAATTCTTGTATTTTTTGTAGAGATGGGGTTTCACCATGTTGTGGATGCTGGTCTCAAACTTGTGCGCTCAAGCGATTTGCCCACCTAAACCTCCCAAAGTGCCGGAATTACAGGTATGAGCCACCGAGCCCAGCCTGCTCTTCTGATTTAAAAAAGGTTAAAGCATTTCTGCAGGCCCCTACTGGTATTGTGGGCCAAGGACATGTGCTAGTTGTGCCTGGTGGACAAGTTGCCCTGATTTGGAGAGTCATGTGCCACCCCTTGCAACCATCAGGACACACGATGGAGAACCAGTCCATGGATGAGGGTTCCCAACAGGCTTCCTGTGGAATGCACATTCTTCTGTTTTGTTCTGTTTGACACAAGGTCCCACTCTGTTGTACAGGCTAAAGTGCAGTGGCATGATCACAGCTCAGTGCGGCCTTGACCTCCCGGCTCAGGTGAGCCTCCCACCTCAGCCTCCTGGACAGCTGGGACTACAGTTGCCACCACCACACTCGCCTAATTTTTGTATTTTTTTTAGAGAGATGGGGTTGTGCCATGTTTCCCAGGCTGGTCTTGAACTCCTGAACTCAAGTGATTTGCCCACTTTGGCCTCCTGAAGTGTTGGGATTCCAGGCATGAGAGACCTTGCCCAGCTGGAATGCATTTTTCTGGTTAGAATGAGTGCATCTTTCTTGGGTCTTTCTTTTCTTATGGAACACCTCATGAATTTGTTTGTCATTCTTGTGCAGTTCCATTTTCATAGATGGTGAAACTAAAGCTCAGAGAGCAGTGGCCACTTTTCCAAGCCCTCCCAGTGGGAAGCAGGAGTCTAACTTGGATCTGCCTGTCTCCAAAGCCTGTTCTACTCCGTCCTCTGCCTGAAGGATATTTTAGGATGACCTGAGCCTTTTGTCCTGTAGTATAGTGTAAATATTTGTCCCCTCCAAATTTCCAGTTGTTGATCCCCAGTGTTGGAGGCAGAGTGTCTGGGTCATGGGGTGAGTCCCTCATGAACGTCTTAGTGCAGTCCTCATCCTCATAGTAATGAGTGAGATCTCGCTCTGTTAGTTCACGTGAGATCTGGTTGTTAAAGAGCCTGGGACATCCTCCCTGACTCTCTCTCTCTTGCCCCTCTCCCACCATGTGACACGCCTGCTCCCCTTTCCCTTCCATCATGAATGAAAGCTTCCTGAAGCCTCACCGGAAGCACATGCCAGTGCCATGCTTCTTGCACAGTCTGCAGAACAATGAGCCATATTAACCTTTGTCCTTATTATATTACCCAGTCTCAGGTATTCCCTTACAGTAATGCACAACGGACAAATATATCCAGTACCTTGGTTGGGGAGATTTCAAGGCCAGGTTTCTCAGATGGCCATTCCATGAAGACCCCAGTGAGACCCATCCCTCCTTTAATCTAGTGATGGGCCTAGATGAAGGCCACCTGGATTGTCCCTTGGGATTCTGACCAGCTCAGCAGAAACCATTCCTCCTCCCTGATGCCAGATGCCTGACCTGGCTTCCACGTCTTTTTTGTTCCCAGCACTGGTTAGGGGTGGAAGTTCCATATTCGTTTACATGGTCCCTGTTCAATGCTGCCCTCTCTCATGACACTCCAGGCTGCCTGAGGACAGGATGGCTCTTGGGTGTTTTTATTCACCACTATCCCAGTGCCTGACACATAGAAGTGCTAAGATTGACAAACGACTGAGCAAGGTTGTCTGTTGGCTCTGGACCCCTCTCCTTGCTCCTGCATGGAAGGACAGCTATGCTGAAGGTGTTGGAATTTGTAACACAGCAGATTCGAACAGGAGGCATGGGCCGCAGACTATGCAGCCCTTAGAGCTGGGGCAGGTTCTTGGAGACAGTGACGTGATCGCTGATGCTGGGAGGCCGGCAAAGTGTTTACCCAGAGGGCGTAGGGCAGGCCCAGGTGATTGTCTAGGAGCCAGGGGCTTAAGAAAGTGGCAAAGGGTGTTTTGTTAGGTGGACAGACAATAGAAGCAGGGTGTGCCCAGTGGTCTGGTAAGTCAGCATCATCCTGCCTGGGGTGGCTCCTGTGGTGGGTCCTACTTTTCCTGTGTGTCGGTACTGCCCACCATAGGCCAGCACTGGAAGTCGTGGGGGCCCAAACTTTCCCTGAGTCTGCCCCTTCCTCTGTCATGAGCCCTTGACTTCACACTGCCCTCGCTCGCCTCCATCCTCTCCTCTTTCTGCAGATTGGCTGTGCCAGCCCATCAACATCATGCTTCTGTCTGAGTCCAGTCGACTTTTTTCAGCTCAGCCCATCCATATACTCTTGGCTCCAGCCACCTCCAGGGACCCTTTCTTGTTTAGTATTGACCACATAAGCAGCTTCCAACCTGAGCGAGATTAGATGATGCTTGGGTTCTCAGGGGAGGAGACAGTGTTTGAGAATTGGGCACTGGTGGGACAGGCTCCTGCATAGATCCTAAATGGGGGAGAGTTGGGCCAAAGGTGTGGAAATTTGTATCAGAGGCTATACCAGGATGAGTAGGCCCCAAACTAGGCAGCCTGTAGGGGTGGGGCAAATGCGTGGAGATGGTGACCGATCTCTCAACACAACTAAGGCAACTCAGGCAAAGGGACTCAGACTGAAACCTTCACCAGTGGGGAGAATGGGCCAGAGCCAAAAGCAGGGCTCACATCCAGGCTGATGATGATGCCTGAGGCAGGTCAGCAGCTCCCTCTCAGAACACTTCTATAGTTCTCTAGAAATGCAGAGTTCCAGGCCCACCTATAGAGCTTCTCATTCAGAAGGATTTAGAGGGAGCCTCAGGCTCAAGAGACTGCACTGAAAAACCCCTTAAACACTGACCGCAAATGCCTCCCAATCAAGGTCACGAGGGGCCCCACAGCTGGAGCTGGGCATGCAGGAGATTTGGGAAAGGGAGTGTGGAATAACCCCAGAAAGAAGAAGAACCTTCCAGAAGGCCCTCATGGTGGAGAAGACAAAGGAGAAGAAAAGGAAATGTGATTCAGATGCTCCGTGACCTTTAACTTAGACTTGGAGGCAGGTGTTACTTTTCTTCAGTAACATGACTTTAAACAAATCATTTTCTTGCCCCCAAAAGAAAGGGAGAGTTAAAACAACTACCTCCATTCTCCTTCTCACCAACCCGATCCCAGTGGCATATTCGTGTGCCAGCAAATGGTAAGTAATGCCCTTCTCATGTACCCCGTCATCAGTTGATGGGTTGGGGGTACATCTCTACGGGAGTGTTTGGTAGACTATCCAACCACGGGTCCCCTAGAAATGGACTCTGAGCTTCAGGATAGAGTGTTATCAGAGCTGCCGAGCCTGTAATCATTTCAGTCAGACGTGTTGGCCTTGTAAAAGCTCCCGGAGGAAAACAGAGGGCCTGTCGTGCATCCTGCTTCTTGGGTCCTAGAAAATTATCCTGCTGGGATTGCACACCCTTTGGGCAGGCTGTAAACCTGAGATGTGGCCACTCACACAAGATTTCTGCTTCCTCATCCTCTCTAGGTAGTAGATGTGCCCTGTGTCCCCAAACTCCTGTGATGGCAGCAAAGCAGCTGCTCCTAAAATCCTCCAAGCAATTTCTGTGGACAGCAAGCATATCAGATGATAGCTTCAGACGGGCTTGCCCCTCTCAGGGCATGATTGCAGTCACTGGGATAGGAATGGCCTTGGATAAAGGCCATTTTATTCTTGAATGAAGAAGAGGGCTTTGTGGAAAACAAACCCAGAACTGTGTGGAAAGAGGCCTGACCTCCTCCCAAACCCCAGCTTGGTTCACCCTCTGGAGCTGGCTCTTTAGTTCAGGGATGTAATTGTGTTTGCTTAGTGGCAAAAGATGTGTTTTAAGGTAGTCGAAAAGGTGAGTCATAAGTTTGGTTAATTACAGTCATCAAGTGGATTTTCTTTGCAACATGCAAGTTCTCTGCATGGGAACTGAATCACAGACATCATGTTCAGGAAATGAGTCAATGAACTGTTGGATTCCATTTAAAAAATCCAGATGAAATACGCTGATTAAGGCCTGTGGTGCCTTCACCTCATCTATCAGGCCTCCTCAGTCTCCTCCAATCTGCAACGGTTGATCAGGCTTTACTTACATTTCCTATCTTGAGATTTTTGAAGAGTATTGATTAGTTACTTTGTAGAATGCCCCTTGATTCGGGGTTTATCGGATGTTTTCTCGTGATTAGACTGAAGTTATTGTGAAGGACTCCACAGAGATGCTGTGCCTTTTCAATGCGTCACATCAGGTGGATGACAATGGTTGGTGCTGTTGGTGAGGTTAACTCTGGTCACTTGATTAATGTGATATCTGCCAGAATTCTTCACTGTAAAGTTACTATATTTCTCTTTGTAATTACCAAATATTTTGGTGGAGATCCTTTGAGACTGCAAACATTCCTTTTGGCTTAAACTTTTACATCATTAATTTTAGCATCCATCAACGGATCCTGCTTGTGGCAATTATTACTTTGGTTTTACAATACACACACACACACACACACACACACACACACACACACACGTTGAGGTGTATTATATTCCAACTGCAGAAAAGAAAAGACAAAGAAAATCTTGAAGGCAGCTAGAGAAAAAAGGAACATTACATTCACAGGAAAAAGAGAGGCGTTACAGCAGACTTCTCATATGAAACCACCCAAGTCAGAAGACAATGGTGTGCCATCTTTAAAGTGCTAACTTGTACAAAATATCTGTCAATACAAAATTCCCTATCCATCAAAAACACCTTTCAAAAATAGAGACTAAACAAAGGCTTTCTCAGACAAACAAAAACTGAGGTAACTCACTGTCCGAAAAAAGAAAAGTTAAAGAAAGTTCTTTAACATTTTTAAACAATGAGGGAGAGGGAAAATCTTCCACACAGAATTCCAGTTCGTAAATGTAGGGGGAATCATGGAAATAGAAAGTTACAGTAGAACACCACAGTAAATAATTTCAAACCTTATTCTAGAACCACTGTCAATCTGAATCCCAGCCAACTCATAAACAAAACAGTTATTTATCCCTCTTACTCCAGACAAGATCGAGAGCAGTTTGAAGATAAGTGTCCTGCCTACTTCTAGCCTAGAAATCTACCATGTGGTTATGAAGGTCAAAATATTAGAATTATGAACACGTAAGACTTAAAAACCATAAAATGCTAGCAAGATACAATATATTACTATAGCCTTTCTAAAACATTTAAAACATTTTACTATGTCAAATGGTTCAATAGCCTCAACTGATACTGAAATAAAAAGACTCAATGGGAGAGAATGAAATACTTTGGGGTTTGTGGTTAGGCATAGCAGTATCACCGGGAGTGGTACCATTTAATAATCAAGAACCATCCTTGAAACCATGTGGCAAGTGTTGGGGACCAGGTGCAAGAACAAAACAAAATCTTTCACTGCTGAATGCAGCATCCCCCTCGCCCCGGCATGTGGACCATCAGCGTCCACGTCTGTGCCTTTCCTGGGGCTTCACAAAGCCTCCCCTGAGGCTCATCTCATTTGAGCCTCTCCACAGCTTTGCAAGGTAGCCAGTGTTGTTACCATTTCCACATGGGGCGCACAGAGGTCAACACACTTGCCCAAGTTCTCCCACATTGGAACTATCAGGACTGGTGTTCAAACCCAAGTATTTTGACACCAAGAACCTGTTCTTCACCATGTGGTTGGCCAGACCTCAGAAACTGTGCTTTCTTGGGTATTTTGTTATTTGAATGTTGTTGCCCTAAATGTGGGATGGGTACCAATGATTTGGGTAGAACATGTGATGATTTTAGGGGCCCTCAGGTGTGAAATTAATGAATCACACAGAAAGTTATTGCCTTTCCAAGACTCTTCCGGTCCTTTTGGTTACATCACAGAGAAAGGCTCTGCTTGATGCTAGCATGTCTTTAACCCCTTCTTATACTAAACAACTTGCTTATACTTCCTGGAAGGCTGAGGTAAGAGGACTGCTTGAGTCCAGGAGGCGAAGGTTGCAGTGAGCCAAGACTGCTCCACTGCACTCCAACCTGGGCAACAGAACGAGACCCTTTCTCCAATAAAAAAAAAAGTTTTTGCCCATTTTGGATCCTATTTAAAGAAAGTCATGTGTTTTGATATAACATTTCTCTGCAAAAATTGCTTAGTACAACTGACCCTCTAGGAAGACGAGCCTTGGGTACACTGATATTCCTTGGCCTCCTGGCACACCATCAGGGTCTCAGGGAACCTGTGTAGGAGATGCAATCACTTGCTTTATGCCAACTCCTGTACTAGAAATATGGAGATCATAAATCCCATAGGTGCTCCTCTTCCCATCCCCACAGCAGCTGGTACAGTACAGAGCCCATGAGAAGCTGTTTGGGCTCACAGGTTCCTAACAAGCATTTTGCAGTAGCTCCAGGATATTTTCCCTTTCAAAGCGATATAGAGAATACTTTAAGATTTCTGACTTTGGAGAGACACAGCGTTAAGTTCCAAGCCCAGTGTTGCTGCTTGTCGAACTTCCATCAGGCACTGATGGTATTATAAAGACAATATTTGGGTTTGCAAGCTAGAAGGAAAGTCGACTGAGCCTGAAGAGGGACCTGTTGAGGAAGGGGTCAAGGTTGTGTGGAATAGCGGCCAAGAGCCCCAACTTCACCATCAGGAGGCCTGGGTTCCTTCCCCGGCTGTGCACTATTCACCCCTAAGGCCTCAGACAAGGGACAAGCCCTGTGCCTATTTCTTGGTGTCAAAGACAAGGAGTCTGGATGAGATGGTTTCTAAGGCCCCGCCTCCCCACCAGCTCTCACGTTCTCTGCTCAACATTTCAAGTTTCACAAGGCATAGGTTTTCAGCTTCGTCTTCTTTACAGTGACCGTCTTTCCTCATTATGTCTTGAGACAGAGTCTCGCTCTGTTGCCCAGAGTGGCGTGCAGTGGCGTGATCTCAGCTCACTGCAGCCTTCACCTTCCAGGTTCAAGTGGTTCTCCTGTCTTAGCCTCCTGAGTAGCTGGGATTACAGGCACCTGCCGCCATGCCTGGCTAATTTCTGTATTTTTAGTAGAGACAGGGTTTCACTATGTTGGCCAGGCTGATTTCGAACTCCGGACCTGAGGTGATCCACCTGCCTTGGCCTCCCAAAGTGCTGGGATTAAAGGTGTGAGCCACTGCGCCCGGCCTTTCCTCATTTCTGAAAGTGCTGTGTGTGTACCACTCTTATCTTAGAAAAACAACAGCTAGCATTTTTGAACACTGCGGTCATCCCCCCAAATGCATCTGTGTATATGAAGGTCAACAGCCTTTGTTCCTAGTGTGGATGATTTATCTACTCGGGAGGCTGTAAAACTAGACTTGTTACAGTCTCAGAAGGCACAAAGGAAAAGCATCAAAGCAAAAAAAAAAAAAAAAAAGCCAGATTTCATTATCTGACCTAGAATGTTTCTCCAGTCAAGACACCAAGATGATGCTCATCTCCATGAAGGTCAAGTTCCCATTTCCTTTTTCTCCGAGTCCAGTAAATGCCTGTTTAATTAGGTGCTTGTCCTCTACTGGCCACAGTGAGCACTCATGGAATCTTAGTTAATAAAATGAGGATTTATTAAATTTTCAGTTTTAATAAATAGTCATCATCTTTGCATTGGGCCCCCAAGCCCTGGTAAAAATGAAATGGTCTACATGACCATTCAAAGGGGAAATGTTAAGCTATGCTCTTTAATTACAAAAGTGAGTCTCTCCCTATCCCACATCCCCACGCCACCATCTGGCTGCAGTTTAAAGGCCTGAAGCTGAATTTAGTTTTCTTATTACACTGAGGTCCCACAGATGCCACAGTCAGGCATTAAAGCCTTAAAAATAAAAAGAAGGAGAAAACAAAAAACAGAAGCAGGTATAAAGAGTAGAACAGATATTTTCCCTATGCAGACACCACCGGCAGGTCTGCTCTGAAGGAAACCTGGCAAAGAGAAAGCCCTGACGAATCCCCACACATTCTCTCCGCTTTTTTGAATTCATCCATTCAGAGTTCTAGGGAAAAATTAGTCTTCAGAATTTTCATTCCCAAATAAAGACCAGAGAGAGCTTCAGGAAATCAAGGCTTAAGTAAAACCTATCTCCCCAGGCAGCTAACACTCTGAAACAAGATGAAAGAAACAATGCAATGTCTAATGCTGCTTTTGTGATTCATTTGGAAAAGACTGAATTCAGACTTAAAGAATAAGGATCAGGAGACAATCACTCAGGCTTCAGACCCCCCATCCCTGGAAGGTGGCCGTTGGCTGGAGCCGAGATCAGATTTCTAAAGATGGGTGTGCGGAGGCTCCCAGGAACAGCTCCCAGCAGGAACAGCGCCAAGGTGCGGGGCTGAGCTCCTCCCCTGGCGGCAGTCATCCTCCACTCTCCCCTGGCCTCCTGCCCAGCTTCCACTCCTGGCTTCTACCTGTCCCCACTAGTCTCTGCCAACCTGTTGTTCATAATTGCAAAGGCTCCCACCCCCCCTGAGAATTCATTGTCCCGGGCCAGCATGCTGGTCTGGTGGGGGCAGCCGTTGGCCATCTCAGACAGCTGCTTCTGCAGGATGGCCAGCGAGGCCTTGTTGGCTGCCAGCAAGTCCTTCATGGAGATCATCTCCCCCGAGAGCCGGCGCCCATCCGTGTCACTCTCGGCCACCCCATCTGCCTCTATGGAGATGTTGCAGCGGTTCCGGACGCTGCCTGGCATCACCACGTTCCTGCGTGATCGCAAGAGTCCTCTCCGGCATGGTGGGCAGCACCCGCTGTCCATTTTCCTCAGAATCCAGTTCAAGGACTGTTTGATAAGGATAGAGATCACATTGAATAAGGAGTAGATGCAGCAAACGCCCATGAGGATGAAGACGAAGTTGGCGAAGCGGTAGAGGCCTTGGCTCTCGTACTGGGCGTTCTGGCTGCTGACCAGGTCCCCAAAGCCAATGGTGCTGAAAGCCACAAAACAGAAGTAGAGTGAGTCAAAGTAGCTCCAGCCTTCAATGGGGGTGTACATGGCCGAGGCACAGCAGGAGATGAGGACGGAGGCCGTGCACAGGATCAGCATGACATAGTACACGGAGGGCTTCCAGCCGGCCAGGCTGTCCCCCTCGCACTGCCCTGCGTCCTTCAGGCTCTCCTGGGGCAGGGCCCCTCGTCTCCGGAGCTGCCGCTGGTGGCACGACTTCATGATGTAGGCAATGACAGTGATCAGGCGCTCCAGGAAGAGGTTGAAGAACAAGATGGTGCTGGAACACCCAATGAGGCCATAAAAGATCAGAAAGATTTTTCCTCCTACTGTCGCTGGAGTTGTCATCCCAAATCCTGCAGAAGACAAAAATGAGAGAAGAGTAGGAGAAATCTTTCTGTGAATGGGGTCTGGGTCTTGGCTTTGATGGCTGGCAAAGGTCCTAAAGAGAGAGTTTCATAAAATCACTCAGCCCTAGTCTTTCTAGGAATGAGCAGGAGAATTCTCTTTTGAAGACACTAAGTGTTGCTCAGAGTAAGGCTACTGAAAGCCTGTATGGTGCTATTGTGCAGATCAGGAGAATAGCACCTCATCCTCATGATGGACACAGCCAGCAAAAAATGGCTTGGTGATGGGAATGTGGGCTGGATTTCAGCCTTTCTTCCCACCTCTGATAGATGTCCTTGTACAGTCCACAACCTGAATACCCATACTCCACAGACCATGTTTAGAGACAGAAGCAAAGGCTCGTGCAAAGAAAAGGCTTATACAGACTCGTAGGAATTCACTTATTCTACAAACACTTATTAACCTGGGGATAGAATTGTGGAAATGACAGATCTGTTCCCTGTCCTCATGGAGCCCTAGTCCAGTGAGATGATTATACTGTGTGACAATTGTGGTGCTGAGCGTTCTGTGGAGCTGCTAAGAGGGGAACCCATCTCAGACATGGGGTTTAGGAAAGTTGAGGCAGGGAGACCCAAAAGCTAAAGAGGACTTAGGCAGGCAAGAAGGCTGTATGTGTGCGGTGGCGCTGGGATGGGGAAGTGGGGATGTTCCAGGCAGAAAAACAGCAGATGCTAGGATACGTAGACATGAGAAATTTGCTCAAGATCTACCCATCTTTTAAACAATATTCTTCAAATACACACTTCATGCTTTTGGAGTGACAACAGAAGTACTGGATATTATACTTTGAAAAACTATAAAACATCTGTTTTGCCTTTGCCTCTAACTGTTCGCAATTTCCACCCTCCTGACCTTTCTACCTGTGCACACAGGCATCCTGGTAAGAATGCATATTGTAGAACAATGGATTTTACTAAGAAAAACAGAAATAGAAAAGAGAGCAGCAATACACTCAAGATTTCTCATGAACGGGCAACGAGGGTCAGCCTACTTTCATTGGAGGGGTGAGGACTCTTTCCAAGCAAATGATTCAGTCAACATGAGGTGGCTGATAGGTTGTAGGGGGTTGGCATCAGAGTTACTCTGACTGCAAACACCATTAAAAAATAAAAAGAGCTGGGTGCGGTGGCCCATGCTTATAATCTGAGCACTTTGGGAGGCTGAGGCGGGTGGATCACAAGGTCAGGAGTTTGAAATCAGCCTGACCAACATAGTGAAATTCCGTCTCTATTAAAAAAAAATACAAAAGTTAGCCAGCCATGGTGGCATGCACCTATAATCCCAGCTATTCAGGAGGCTGAGGCAGGAGAATTGCTTGAAGCTGGGAGGTGGAGGTTGCAGTGAGCCAAGATTGTGCCACTGCTCTCCAGCCTGGGCAACAGAGCCAGACTCCGTCTTGAAAATAAAAAAATAAATAAATAAATAAATAAAAAGAATACAGAGCATTTCTCCCTGGGTCAATTTCTTATTAAAATGAAACCATCAAATCTCTTTCTCTCTCTCTCTTATTTTTATAAAGAGATGGGATCTTGCTGTGTCCCACAGGCTGGAGTGCCATGGTGCGATCATACCTTAATGCAGACTCAAACTACCAGGCTCACGTGATCCTCCCGCCTCAGCCTCCCAGGCAGCTGGCACTGCAGTCGTGCACACCATACCTGGCTAATTTTTAAATTTTTGTAGAGCTGAGGGTCTTGTCTTGTTGCCAGGGCTTGCCTCGAGCTCCAGGTCTTAAGTGATCCACCCGCCTCAGCCTCCCAAAGCGCTGGGATTATGGGCATGAGCCAACATACTCAGCCCATTTTTTCCTTATTTTCAAGTTCAGATTTCTAACTTGGGCCCCATCATTTGGATCACAAGAGCTCTCTCATGATCCTCCCACCTGATAATACCTCACTTGTCACCAAGCTGATACAGTGCCTTGTTGCTATGGCCCAGCCAGCGGCTGACTCCCAGTGCATCCCAGCAAGTGTTCAGACCAGACCTTGAAATGTGTGGGCTTTGGGGGTTCTGACCTCCTCAGCTCAAGTCAAGCCAAGGGGCCGCCTTTCCCAAACACCCAGGTGTCCATACTGTATTACCATTTAGAACTAAATACAATTTTCCTTTCTCGGCACACAAGGAGCTGCATTTGGGGAAGAAATTAACAGCATGTAACCAGGAAACCAAAGGAAGATACCAAGTGTAGCTTTTGAGCGCGATGGGATGGAGTGGAATTGCCAGGATGATTTGGGAAGGCGGGATTGAGGGACAGGGAATAGTTCCATTGAGAATTACTTAGGGCCCTTCATGGTGGAAAGAAAATCAGACCATTGTATTCTCTGGGAACTCTTCAAAATCAAAGTCCCTCAGCAATTCTTGGCACCAGAGGCTACAATGTAGACCCCAAAGCTGCAAGACCAGAGGGTATTGCTGCTGTAGTTACTAAACACAGGGGACTGAACATGGTGAACGTGCAGAAAAGGGGGAAACGTTGATCTGTGGCCATTTATTCTAGAAACTGGATGAAGTCAATGAAAACGGGGAAGGCACAGAAACAGTAAGAGAGGTGTATGGGCTGAGGGAGGGTCCTTTCAGACAATTAGAAGAGAACATTCTCAGGTGGTCCTCGCCTCTTTTAGAGGTGATTTAGTCATTCTACTCTCGGAAAGCTGAGCAACAGGTGTTGCTATGGCTTTGCTCCCAGCCACAGCGATAGCAATAATTTACTGAGCACCTGTTAAGTTTAAGGCCCTGCACCACATGTCCGGGCCTCTGTCATGGTCTGAGTGTTTATGTCCCCCCAGATTCATATGTTGAGATCCATCAGCTATATGGTGATGATACTGGGAGGTGAGTATGTCATGAGGGTGGTGCTCTCATGAATGGAATTAGTGCTCTTATAAAAGAGGTGGCTCATTCATTCCTTCCTCTGTGGGAGGATACAGGAAGGTGCCATGTATAAGGAAGCAGGGCTCTTGCAAGATTCCCAACCTGCTGATTCCTTGATCTTGGACTTCCAGTCTCTAGAACCATGAGAAATAAACCTCTATTGTTAATAAGCCTCCCAGTCTTTGGTATTCTGTCATCGCAGCCTATGTGGACTAAGACAGCCAAACAAGATGACGTGGGCATAGTCCTTGACCCCAGCATCCAAAGCTGAGACCAACTATCTATAAACAAGCCACAGTGAGTCAAGGGCCAACACAGAAGCACCATGGAGTTATCTGGATTTCAGGGTGCAAATACAGCCTCACTTGGGCAGACAGTGAAGCACTGATGCCAGCAGACACACTTGATGAGCTGGCTTTTCCAGTGAATGAGGTTTCTAGTGATTTTGTGACATGTTCCAGAGATTTAACATTTCTAGATTTCGTCTTATTTGTTTGGTTTTAACATACTCAATTTTTGTTAAAGGACTGATAATCATGACTTTTGGTTATCTCTGTTTGATGGATGACTGCCATCTCTTCAATCAGCAAAAATAACAGAAAATGGCACACATGTGCTACTCATGGAAGCAATGGGAGACAGCTTCCTCATGTCTGCAGTTAGAGGTATGAGAGGTGGTTTTACTACTCTCAGTGCTGTGAGTGTGGAAATAAGCTAATAATGCAGGCTTTTCCACAGAAAGCCTCCCCTTTTTTGAGTCCCATAATGCTGAGAATCGAGAATGGCTTAGATGGTGAATAATAATTCTCAGGGTCCTTTCTGATGGAGGAAAAGGGCTCAGGGATTATTATAAAAGGCCTTTCCTCCGCCAGGCTGTGTGCTTGTCAGCAACTCCTCACACCCACGCTGGGGAGCTGGGTATTATTAGTCTACTAGTGGCATTTGACAAAAGAGAAAAAGACTACAGAAGCTGAATGGTTTGCCTAAAGTCAGAAAACCAGAGTCAGAACCTCGATTATCTTGTCTCCCAGGCCTGTGCTTTTTTTCCACCTGACTATGCTAACTGAGTGCAGGTCCCTGTTGTCACTGCCAAGGGTACAAGCCACAAGCAGAATGGAGGGAAGGAAATTAACCAAGCGTCTGTAGTTCTATGCTTTATACAGACACCTAGACTTCAGTGGCTGCCAAACCTGGTAGCAAAACCAGGGCGTTTTGGCTGGCATCAGAAGCTAAAACCTTACCATTTTTACTTACTAAAATACATATTTCTGAATGTATATATGTCTCTTCTAACAAATGATATAATTACATCAGTTTAAAAACCTGTTATGCCCCATGCATTTCAGTCTCCCCATATTTTGTAGGCATACAAATGAAACTGACAGTCGCAGGTGGTACTTTTCAATACATAATATATTCCCTGTGCTTCAAGCCTGAAGTCATCGATTTGTGTTCAGCCCCTGAATCTGGGAGCAGATGAGCGGATCAAGAACCAAGGGCTCATGAGGTTGGCTTGGAGGCCAGTGAAACTCACAGCTGATTTGGTCTAGTTCCCTTAAATCATTTCAGACCTATGTTAATGTGCTTGCAATTTCTAGTGCAGATTCTGGGACCAGTCTAGGCTGTTCTTGGGGCCAGGAATAAAGCTACCAGGGACTGCCAAGGTCCCAGTCAACCCCCATGGAACACTTCACTGAGCCCATGGAGAGCAAGCTCACAGTCTTCCAGCCTTTTATGTATATGCTGTCAACTACATATTCTTTTTCAAAATTCAATTAAGGTAAAAAATGTAAAACCTTTGTATTATGATATTTTTCAAACAGGCACAAAGGTAGAGCAAAAAGTATAATAAACTCTTATTTTCCAAATTATCAACATGCTGCCAACCATGCTTCTCCCATCCCACCCCACCCCAACCCCTTTATTTGCTGGCGTATTGTAAAGTTAATCACAGACAGCATACCATTTCATTGATTAATAAAGACATATACTTAACGCCAAGGGCTTTATTTTTCCAGCATAACCACTGTGCCATTACCATACCTAATAACATTGACATGAATGCCTTAATATCAAATAATACCCAGTACATATTCAGCTTTCTCAAAATGATCTTTTTACAGATGATTTGTATGAATCAGGATCCTAACAGAGTGCACCCAGATTGAGCATAGCTCTTCAGTCTCTTTCATTCAGTAACAATCTCCCCTCTTATTTTGTATGCCCTGATTTGTTGTGTCCTGTAGACTTTAATCAGATTTTTTTTCTGGAAATAATTGAGGGTGGAAAAAAGCATTGTGTATTTCACAATAGTAGCTCAAAAATTGGTATAAACTGTCTGGAAAGTAATTTGGGAATATGTGTCCGACACTTTTTTTTTCTGTTTTTATTTATATATTTATATTTATTTTTCATTTTCATGGGTACAGAGTAGGTGTATCATGAGATATTTTGAGACAGGCATGTAATGCATATTAACCACAACAGGGTATCCTTTTTTTTCCATTTTTTTTTTCTTTTAGGAATATATTTCTCCAATTATGAGTAACGTGATTAATTATGCACGTGGATGTTCACCAAGTCTTTACTTTTAGTAATGAAAGTCCTCAGCAACTTAAGTATCAGATAATGGGGAAATGGCTAAATAAACTAGCCATTAAAATTGTATATCTAAAGAGTTCTCAATGACTGGTGAAAATGTTAAATGGAAAAAAGCAAAGCCAAAGTGTGTCTGCAGCATGAGTCATGCCTGACATATGGGGCATCCTCATAAAATATTTGTTGGATGAAAGAATAAACTTGTAAAATATATTTACGTAGCTATATACTGCAGCAATTAAAATGCTTTTGGCTGCCAGGAGCAGCAAATCATAAATAGAGGTGGCTGTAATGTACAGGGGCTAGCTCCTGGAACATGAAATTGAGAGAGAGGGCAGCTCCAGGGATGGTTAAGTTGGTGGCTTTAGAATATGATGCATGAATCAAGGCCAACTACTTCCCAGCTCTGGCCCCACCACCATGTCAGCTGGCTCCCTTCTTGCCAACAGCTACAGGAACCACTCCTTCACATACCAGTGTTCAGAGTCAGAAAAATGGTTTCCTACTTTGTGTATCCTTTCCAGAAATCCTCAGGCAAAATTGCCATTACATACCACTGATCAGCCCAAGGTGCATGTCCACTCCTAAAACCAATGATCTATAGGAGGAAGGATTCCTCTGGTCATGATTCGTCAGATTTCCTTGGGGGAAGAGATGGACCCCAGAACTGACAATGTCTGCCACAAACATACATAGAAAAGGGGGAAAAAGGGGAAATACACAGTTGTCAATCAAGTTATTTTGATGTGATAACACAAGTGATTTAATTATTTTCTAATGTTTTATCTTTCATTACTTTTTTTTAAAAGACTACTCAAGCGCAGTAGTGAGAAGAGGGGAAGGAGTAGAACAAAGAGAGCTATCTGTACCTGTGAACAATCAATTGAAATAACTCACTACCTTCAGATCCGCCTCTTTCATTACTGCTTTTTTTTTTTTTCTTTTGAGACAGGATCTTACTCTGCCGCTCAGGCTGGAGTGCAGTTTCATGATCTCAGCACATGGCAACCTCCACTTCCTAGGTTCAAGTGATTCTCTCCTGCCACAGCCTCCCAAGTAGCTGGGATTACAGCTGGATTACAGGCAGCTAATTTTTGTATTTTTGTTAGAGACAGGGTTTCACCATGTTGGCCAGGCTGGTCTCAAACTCCAGACCTCAGGTGATCTGCCTGCCTCAGCCTCCCAAAGTGCTGGGATTAGAGGCGTGAGCCATTGAGCCGGGTCTCTTTCATTATTTTTAAACTGAGAAAAATGTTTCTCTGCAGGTTTTCTCAAGTTGCAGTCAAACACCTGCCCAGACACCTGCAGCATACCTCTGGATTCATTCTTCCCAATACTCTGAGGAACCAAAGCTGGACTTGCATATACTTTCTCACAACCTTTTTGATACTAACATGTTAAGCCTCCTCATGTAGGATGAAATGACATAAGAATTGGCAGACGATTCTTTTTTTTTTTTTTTTTTTTTTGTAAAAAGCTCCTCCAAGGCTGGGCACAATGGCTCACGCCTATAGTTCCAGCACTTTGGGAGGCCAAGGGGGGCGGATCATGGATCATGAGGTCAAGAGACTGAGACTATCCTGGCCAACATGGTGAAACCTCACCTCTACTAAAAACACAAAAATTAGCAAGTGTTGTGGCATGTGCCTTTAGTCCCAGCTACTAGGGGGGCTGAGGCAGGAGAATCGCTTGAACCTGGGAGGCAGAGGTTGCAGTGAGCCGAGATCGTGCCACTGCACTTCAGCTTGGTGACAGAGCGAGACTCTATCTCAAAAAAATAAAAAAGCCCCTCTAATTTCAACTGGGATGAAGAAAGGAGGTAAGAACAGATGCCTGTGAATTACTCTTGAGGGGTGAGGTGGGGGGTGGGAAGTGGGTTCAATGATGGAAGACTTAGAGGGTCAGCAGGAGGCCCTGAGTCTTCACTGGGCCCACTGTATTTAGGTGAATTATGAAGCCACAACTCTCAAAGTTGGACAGACTTCATGGCCTCCTAGTCCAAGCTTTTCAAGTTACTAGTAAGGAAACTAAGGCATCAATAAGCCAGGTAATCTTCACAAGTGCCTGTGATACAGTTTCCAAAGATGATTTCAAAGAAATTGCTCCCATCCTTGTAAGCACTTGCTGTTCCTCCCATTAAGAAGATGCAGCTTATTTCCTTTCTCCTTGAATCCTGGATGACCCTGAGACTTGCTCTCACCAGTAGAGTGTGGTGGGAGTGATGTTATACTAGTTACAGGCTTAGGCTGTCAGAAACTTAGGAACTTCAGCTTCCTCTCTCTTAACCCCTAGACACCACGTCAGAAGGATGACTGCCCAGCTGGAGAGAGAGGTCCAGCCATTCCTAAATGAATTGCCAGCTACTGAGTAAAGCCCAGTCAAAGCTACAGCTGGATTCAGTCACAGGAGTCAGCAGTTGACAGTGGAGCCAAAGAACTGCCAGCTGAGCCCAAGAAATTCACAGAGTTGTGAGAAACATCCACGGTTGGTTAAACCACTCATCTGGGGAGGTTTGCTACACAGCGATGAATAATGAAATACCTTCTGTCTGGGACTTTCAGTTTTTTCAACAGGCACCTCTTTCCCTCTTTCTCTTTTCCTTCAGCTCCCTGCTCCATTCTCCATTGAAAATTCGGTGTGAGGGACTTAAAGGAGCTTCAGGAGGAGGCCGGCAAGGGATGTGGAATTTATGGAAGTTCAACCTGTAAATCAAGCAGGCTGCTGAACCTGTTTGACTTCAATGAATGGCCTCCAACTGAGGGCAGGGGTAGGAGGAAGACGCAGTCTACTGTTGATAAATATTTGGCTGCTTCCTAAATTGGGCTATAAGAATAGTGTTTCCACAAACTTTTTTATACATGTTTTTTTTCGATGAAGCAGGGACTCCTCTTAGGAGCCTGCTGGCCCACTCCCAAAGGCACAAGCATGAAAATAAAAGAAAATCTTGAGTTCCTTCAGGGGAAATTCCAGGTACCTAGGTACCCTTGAGAAGTAAATGAGCAACTTGATACCCAAGAAGGTAGTAGTAGCTTAAAACAATAGCTAAGGAAGCTAAAGTCACAAGATGTTTGAAATTAAAGATAACATCTTAATGTGTGTCCTGAGTTGTTTTTCAGAAACCTGGACCCCCACCAAATGGATCCAGGGGCATGTAGATCTCAGATAAGGGGGAACTGAGGGCTAAACTCTGACTATCCTTTGTTCTAAAGTTCTTCCTGAGCAGCCTGGAGGAGGTCATTCCCATTAGCAAGAGCTAACATTCTTTTCTACTGACCCCAAATTTTTATTTGATTTATTAATTATTTTATTCTTTTGAGTCAGAGTCTTGCTCTGTTGACCAGCCTGGAGTACGATGGCATGGCCACAGCTCACTGCAGCCTTGACCTGCTAGGCTCAAGCAATCCTCTTGCCTCAGCCTCCTATGTAGCTGGGACTATAGGTGTACAATACCAAACAAAACTAATTTTTTTTTTTTGTAGAGATGCGGTCTCACTATGTTGCTCAGACTGGTCTCAAACTTCTGGGCTCAAGCAATCTGCCTGCCTTGGCCTCCCAAACTGCTGGAATTACAGGTGTGAGCCACCACGCCCAGCCTGACCCCCCATTTTTAAACAAAGCTTCTTTTTGTTAACTAATTGCAAATCAGAAAATCTTTGAAGCTACCTGATATGGCTTGGCTCTGTGTCCCCATCCAAATCTCACCTCATACTATAATACCCAAGGAAGGGACCTAGTGGGAGGTGGCTGGATCATGGGGGCAGTTTCCCCCATGCTGTTCTCATGGTAGTGAAGAGTTCTCATGAGATCTGGTGGTTTTGTAAGGGGCTCTTCCCCCTTTGTGCTTTCTCTTGCCTGCCACCATGTAAGATGTGCCTGCTTCCCCTTCTGCCATAATTATAAGTTCCCTGAGGCCTCCTCAGCCATACAGAACTGTGAGTCAATTAAACCTCTCTTCTTTATAAATTACCTAGTTTCAGGTATTTCTTTATAGCAGTATGAAAACGGACTAATACACTACCTATGATTTGTAAGCTTTTTAGGCCAAACCAATGTATAATCTTCATGTATTGACTTACAATTCTGCTTGTAACCTCTCCTGAAATTTTCCCTTGCTTGCAAGCCATTGGGAAGTTTGGGTCTTAAGCATGAGCTGCCTGATTCTCCTTGTTTAGTGCCCCACCAATAAACACCCTCCTTTCTCCCCCTTTCGAACCTTGGTGTGGATGTGTGGCCTTATTGCACCAGGCAAGTGGACCCCAGTTCAGTTCAATAACATTTTGGTGACCATACATACATATTTCTCTTGGATATATATGAATGAAATTAATGACTCATATCATATGATTATGTTCAGCAAAGTGGATGTACAGATTTACCTTCCCGTCATCAGTGTTTGAGCTGCAGTTCATATTCTTCATATTCTTTTTGAATTTTTAGAGGTAGGGTCTCACTCCATCACCCAGTCTGGAGTGTAGTGGTGCAGTCATAGCTCACTGCAGCCTTCAACTCCTGGGCTCAGGCGATCCTACTCCCTCAGCCTCCCAAGTAGCTGGGACTACAGGCATGAGCAACCACACCCAGTATATTCTTCATATTCTTGCTGATATTCATTGTAACCATTCTGGTGGATACATAGTGGTTTTGATTCACATTTCCTTGATGTCTAATCGAGTTGAGCATCTTTTCATAGGTTTCGTGGTCATCTGGACATTCTCTTTAGCACCTGCTCACTTATTTTGGCCATTTCTCTTGTTTATTATTGATTTCTAGGTGACATAGAAACAATGAAGCTCTAGGTCTTGAGTGAGGCTTGGAAGTGGGCAGGCTTGCTGGGTGAATTTACTGCCTCATTTCATTCATGCAAGGGCAGTGGTTTTCACACAATCTGCTTGGCATGATCTTGGCACGATCTTCACACGATCTTCTCTCTTTCACAACACTCATTTCTCTGATTGAAAATTATTCCTAGTATTTTTAACCCTAGCCAATTCACTCTGTGGTGTAGATTCTGATTACAACATTGATCGTGCTTATTAGTAACCTCTTTAGAGTGGATTCCAGAATAGACACTTAAATGGCCAAATGCCTCTCAGGTGTAAATTGAAGTGAACTTATGCAAACCCACACACTTATAACACTTTATGCTGAAGAGTTTTATGGTAAGTGACAACTCAGATAATATAATACCACCAGAACAATACAATAAAACCAGTATAACACATTATACTGAAGTGTTTTATGGTTAAGTTTCCACTCAGACAATACAATAACACCAGAACATGCTCATGTTAACACTGTATAGGATTTAAATTTACAAGCCATGGTTTGAATCCTATAATTGGAAGCTATAGTTGTTCACCAAAGGCTTACATGCTCTGTAGGAAATTAACAATTTCCAGTCACCGCACACTCAAAGGAACCCCTGTACACCTATAAATCTAAGGCAAGGGTACAAGCTGGTGACTCAAAATCCTTTTCCAAGCCCTTCTATAACTTTTCTTTTTTTTTTTTTTTCTTTTTTTTTTTTTAAGACAGAGCCTGGCTCCATCACCCAGGATAGAGTACAGAGGCTCACTGCAACCTCTACCTCCCAGGTTCAAGTGATTTTCCTGCCTCAGCCTCGTGTGTAGCTGGGATTACAGACACCTGCCAGCACGACTGGCTAATTTTTGTATTTTTAGTAGACACAGGGCTTCATTATGTTGGCCAGGCTGCTCTGGAACTCCTGACCTCAGGTGATCTGCCCTCCTTGGCCTCCCAAAATGGTGGGATTACACCTGTGAGCCACTGCACGTGGCCCCTTCTATAACTTTTAAAAATCAATCTTTTTCCATCAAGAACACTGCCCACTGAGTTCTGCAAGATAGAATGATGCCAGTAGACAGAACTTAGCTTTGTCTCTGTGAAATTTCACATTGCTCCATGCTGGCGTGCATCACGTGAAAGGAAAATAAATCTTGGGGCCCCCAAATCACTAAGCTAAAAGGGAAAAGTCAAGCTGAGAACTACTCAGGGCAAACCTGCCTCATTCTGTTAGAAGTCACCCCTCTGCTCACCGAGATAGACGCATATCTGATTGCTTCCTCTGGAGGAGAGGCTAACCAGAAACTCAAAAGAATGCAACCATTTGTCTCTCACCCATCTGTGATCCAGAAGCCCCCTCCCACTTATTCTTCCTGCCTTTGCTTAAGTTGTCCCGCCTTTCCAGAACGAACCAATGTTCTTCTTACATATATTAATTGATGTTTCATGTCTCCCTAAAATGTGTAAAACTAAGTTGTGCCCCAACCATCTCAGTCACATGTCGCCAGGACTTCCTGAGGCTGCATCACGGGTGCATGTCCTTAACTTTGGTGAAATAAACTTTATAAATTAACTGAGACATGTCTCAGATTTTTGGGGTTCACAATCATTATTTGCCTTATACAAATCAAAAAAGCAGTGTTATGAATTATGAAAATCTCTCCTTTGGCACTGTTTTTCCTTCACAAACACCACCGGAAAATTACCAAGAAGGAAAAATAGGATGTGAAACTGGCCTCTATGAGTTTTCCTTCACAGTCTACCCATGTGCCTTGTGGCTCCTGCATGCAGAATACATCTGGGTGGCTTAGCACAGCCTCAGCCCTACAGAGAAGAGCTGCCCCAAGGAGGGGCTCAGCGGGCCTGTCCCCTCCCTCCCCTACCTGGAAATGAGCTGGAGGGATTGGTGACATGATTAGGCAAGTGAACCGGTATTTACCAGGAGATCACATGAGAGGAAATTAAAGTGTGGGACCCCAAACTCATTTAGCCAAAGGGAAAAGTCAAGCTGGGCACTGGGTCAGACAAACCTGACTCCCTCTTTTGGTTCCTAAATAAGACGGCTACAAGATGAAAAGCTACACGCCTCTCCCATATTCTGCCCTCAAGGAAATTCCTAGTGAGCTGTTAAAATGTCATCATGGCAATGCAAATTGATAGCTTATCTTTACAGGTGCAGTCAAACCCATTCATAGGACACAAATGCATATCTGATTGTTCCCCTGCACCGTTTTGTCTGTGTTATCTTACATAAAATGCAGATTCGGCTCCATTTGTCTATGTCATCTTATGTAAAACATGCGGATTCACTGAGCTAGACAAAGGCATGAATGTCTATTTTTCCCTACCCTCTCTTACATGAAAATTGTATACTTTTTAATATACAATTTCCCCTTTAGATTTGGGGCCCTTGAAATCATCTTCAGAGAAAGGCATAGACTGTCTCCCCAGCATGCATCCTTAACTTTGGCAAATAAATCTCCTAAAATGATTGAGGCTGGGCGTGGTGGTGACCGCCTGTAATCCCAGCACTTTGGGAGGCTGAGGCGGGTGGATCATCTGAGGTCAGGAATTGGAGACCAGCCTGGCCAACATGAAGAAACCCCATTTCTACTAAAAACAGAAAAATTAGCCGGGCATGGTGGTGACTGCCTGTAATCCCAGCTACTTGGGAGGCTGAGGCAGGAGAATCACTTGAACCCGGGAGGTGGAGGTTGTAGTGAGCCAGGATTGTGCCACTGCACTCCGGCCTGGGCAACAAAATGGGACTCTGTCTCTAAACAACTAAATAAATAAATAGGCTGGGTGCAGTGGCTCTTGCCTATAACCTCAGCACTTTGGGAAGCCAAGGCGACAAGGTAAAGACATGAAGACCATCCTGGCCAACATGCTGAAACCTGTCTCTATGAAAACACAAAAATTAGCTGGGTGCGTTGGCGCATGCCTGTAGTCCCAGGTACTAGAGAGGCTGAGGCAAGAGAATTTCTTGAACCTGGGAGGTGGAGATTGCAGTGAGCTGAAATCGTGCCACTCCACTCCAGCCTGGCAACAAAGCAAGACGCCTTCTCAAAATAAATAAAAAAAATAAAATATAAAATGATTGAGACTTGTCATTTTTCTTGATTGGCGATCATATGGGTAAAACCTTCTTTTAGTTAAATGCTTGTATGATAGGATGCTGTCCCCAGCAGAGAAAGAAACTACAGAGTATTAGAAATTTTACCAAACCTAACTTTTGGGAGTGCCAGAGTGGTGATGAGAGTCCCTGAAAGAAACTTAAGGTAAGGAGAGACCGGGACAAGTGCGTGCGTTGGGATATGTGTGCTAGGAGCTGTGTGGAGAGGGAGGAGGCACGTGGAGAGGTCCAGTGGCAGTCACTTCCGAACCACTTTCGGCAGGGTATTTGCTAGCTTGGTGGACTGCCTCGGTGAATGAGCAGGCCTGGATCCCCTGTGTTCTAGGCAGTGTTTTCTAGTGTGGCACCTTAACCATTGGTAACAAAACCATCTGAGGAGCTTGTTTAAATGCAGATTCCTGAGCCTTACCTTCAAATCAGCATGTGTGGGATTGAGTCCAGTTCTCTGCATTTATAACAATGATTACCCTACAGCTGGAGAATCACTGTTCTGGAGTTTTCCATTCAAGACAGGGTTATTCCATGATTTAATGGACCAAAGTAGGAATGGCAATTAAGTAATTTAATACATGTTATGCTTTCAGGATAACTGCACTCTTTATATCTGTGTTACCTAGTGGTGAGAAAAACAATGAAAACAGATTGCCTTTGGGAAGTTCTTCCTTCGCTCCTGGACTATTGGTTCATGAGTGCAGTACGAAGGCTACACCTCCCTAGGTCCCTGAGCACAAAGCTGTTTGTCAGAACTGTGCCATGATGAGGAGGACAGTCACGACGACAGTTTGTGCACACAGAGCGCTTTTCAGAGCCAGGCACTGAGTTTGGTGCTTCCCACAATCCTCATGCCAATCTTGAGAGGGGGAAGCATTCATCCCCCTTTTACACTTGAGAAATCTGAAGTACACAGAGGTTAAGTAACTTGCTCAAAGTAATGTAGCTAACTAGTTAGGGCCTAGGCGCAGACCAGTTAATAACCTAACTGTGTCATGCCCACAACTTTTTCTGGTTGTCCTTTTTGTAAAATGAGGGTAGGGTGTCTCAGAAGCTCTAAGGACCTTCCAGGGCCAATATTCTGTGATTTGGGTGTGCAGGGCATGAATTGGAGCTTATTCTGCTCATGCCATCATCCCAGGATTCTGGGGAGGACTCACCCTGCCTCTGCAGCTCTCCTCCCATAGGCCAGGCAGATAGATCCACGGTCTACCCAAAGAAAATTTCTTAATTTTTTTTTTGAGATGAAATCTTGCTCTGTTGCCCAGACTAGAGTGCAGTGGTACGATCTTGGCTCACTGCAACCTTCACCTCCTGGGTTCAAGTGATTCTCCTGCCTCAGCCTCCGAAGTAGCCGGAATTACAGGTGCCTGCCAACATATCTGGCTAATTTTTGTATTTTTAGTAAAGACAGGATTTCTCCATGTTGGCCAGGCTGGTCTTGAACTCCTGACCTCAGGTGATCTGCCCACCTCAGCACCCTAAAGTGCTGGAGATTACAGGTGTGAGCCACTGCACCTGGCAACCCAAAGAAAATTTCTATCTGTAACACTTCTCAACTAAAAAATAAGTTACAGGCTGATTTAAAGCATAATAAAAGTTGCCAGGTAAGCCAAAGGGAGCGTATTTCCACTCTATGCCTGAGCTATCATTTTGCAGCAGTTACCGCTATCAATACAGAGATTACCAGTTCTTCCCAAAGTTAAGGATATTTTTGGAATTCGATATTTTTAGGATGATGACTCCTCTCTCATTTCCATAACAGTAAGCATCTTTGAATAACGATTATGAGTGTAGCACAGATTAAACTGTTTTCCAAGTAACTTCTGAACTATGGAGATGTTTCTAGACTCTTCAGCAACAAGTCAGTTATAAGTGAAAAATAAATTACAGCTATTCTAACTGTACAAGTTGAAAACTAGGGTACAACAAATGGAGATTCTTTAAGTCATCTGCATTACTACAAATCACAGCAGTTCCTGCACTCAGAAGTAACAAAAAAGCTTCATGGGAATCAGAGCGCATCAGCTCCCAAAGAGGAATTTAAAGCATTTCATTTCCCTGAGAGAGTTACTGCATCATGTGGGCATTTAGTGCTGTGTTTTCTGCTTTCACAAGCTTTCCCTCCTCACAGTCAGCCATGATGATGGTTGGAATGAATACTAGAAGCAGTAAATGCTGTCATTATTTCTGATTTTACCCTCATTTAAGGTGAAAAACAACGTGATTTACTTATCTCAAGGAGGTGTCCCAATTCGAGTGCTTCTTAACTTCTAAAATTGTGAAACTACTCCTTAAAAGCCAGCAGATATAATTATGTTCTCTCTTGAACTAAATTGCCCTCCCTCAGACTGAGAAGAAATGGTTCAATTAAGTAGAATGTTACCAACGCAGGGCATGTGACCGATGAAAGGTGCCTTTGCGACTTTTCTTTAACGTGAGTGAGAAAATCTGGCTCTAAGACATTTTGGGGGATGCCGACAATGATGTCTTTATTTTGATGGACTTCTGGGTCAGGTATAAATGAATCTGCCTGCCTTTGCAAATTCTTGCTGCAGCAGAGCGGTATGCAAGGCCCCTCTGGAGAGCTGGCAGTTGGTGTAAAAAGCAGAAGAGGATGAGCGATTCTTCTTGGCCTGGGGTGGGTCCCAGTGCCACCCTGAACAGCACCCTCCATCTCTCCACGGCGGCTTCTTTGGCCCTGATATGGTTTGGCTGCATCCCCACCTAAATCTCATCTTGAATCCCCATGTGTTGTGGGAAGGACCCAGCGGGAGGTAATTTAATCACGAGAGTGGGTCTTTCCTGTGCTGTTCTCGTGATAGTGAGTAAGTCTCATGAGATTTGATGGTTTTAAACACGGGAGTTTCCCTGCACAAACTCTCTGCCGGCTGCCATCCATGTAGGATGTGACTTGCTCCTCCTTGCCTTCCACCATGATTGTGAGGCCTCCCCAGCCACGAGGAACTGTAAGTCCATTAAACCCTTTTTTATGTATAAATTACCCATGGGTAACAGGCATGTGAAATGAATTAATACACTGTGAACTGAACAAGCAGTGTGAAAACAAACTAATACAGGTTTCTTTGTGGGACCCTTGTGCTTCCAGAAACCCCATTTGAAAGTCAAAGACCTACAAAAGATTAGTGGCTCTCTCACCTTTTATGGTTTCACTTAAGTGTCAAGAATAAAGCATGGCCCAGGGATACAAAATGACAGAAATCATAAAGACTTGAAATAAATGTGTTATTTACAGTATGTGTTCTTTCAGTCTGTAGCTCTTTCCTACAAAGTCATGAAATTTCCTATGGTACTACTGTATCACTAGGTATATTGCATTACCTACAATTTCTGAGAGACGTTTGGCAAACACCTCACATTTGCTGTGACACTAGCTCTAGGGAACCAATCCCAATGAAAATTTAGTTTTTCTTCTTTCCTCTCCATTCTCTCCTTTTCTAGTCTTTCTTCCATTCCTCTTTCCTTCCATTTCTTTAAAAGAGTCTTTAAAGAGATACAACTCAAACCTCATTCTTTTTGGAGGCACCTTCTGGGCATAGCTAAATGAATCACTGTTCTGTAAGAAACGGTTCATTGAGGGGGTTCTTTTGGGGCCTTTCCTTAAAAATGTTTAATTTTAGTATTGTTAGTGTCAGAAAGAAGTTGTAACTTTCCTTTGCCCAAAGCCAGTATAGGTCCATTCTTTAAAGCGTTGTGACATTTGTGACACACATGGGATTGGTATAATAACTGAACTGCCAGAGGATAAGTTCAAAATATTGTAATGCAACGGCATTTTAGCTAGTCATGGGGAAAGAATGGGCTGATTCATTAGGATCTATTTTTCCACAAAGGGAACAGAGATTGAAGACATATACCTCCCATGAACTCCAGGCTGCTACCCCAAATGCCAGGGTCTTTGGTAAGTTACTTTTAAAAGTAGAAATGTGGGCTGAGCACAGTGGCTCATGCCAGTAATCCCAGCACTTTGGGAGGCTGAGGCAGGCGGATCACTTGAGGTCAGAAGTTTGAGACCAGCCTGGCCAACATGGTGAAACCCCATTTCTACTAAAAAAAAATACAAAAATTAGCTGGGCGTGGTGGCGCCTGCCTGTACTCCCAGCTACTTGGGATGCTGTGGCAGGAGAATCACTTGAACCCAGGAAGTGGAGGCTGCAATGAGCCGAGATCGCACCACTGAATTCTGGCCTGGGTTACAGAGCCAGAGCGACCTTCCAAAAAAAAAAAAAAAAATGTAGAAACATGAAGTCAGATGGAACTGCCAACTCAGTTAGCAAATGTGAAGCACCCGGCACACACCACAGTTCAAGTTCATCCTGCCCACAACGAGCTTTGTGTCAGTCACACCCTTACGCTCAGTGAGGTCTAACTTGATGGCTCAAGCATGTGGCTAGGAAAGGGCGAAGTCATTGTTATTCATTGGGCAAAAGAAAGAGGAATGAGCAACTGCAGATGCAGACAGAACGCACTGAAGAGAATAATTTAAACCCTGAACCATATCTCAGAGGCTCTGCTGTCTGTGTCTTTTCACAGGAGGCTTCTGGGAGTTGAGACAAAGGAGTTTTCTTCTGATGACATAATTTCTAGTTTTACTGAGTTCACCTAACTTGCGTTTCTCTTCTTTAATAATTGTTTTCTGCCCTACTTTTCTGTCCTACCCGCATCTAGAATTTTCCTTCTCCTTGACAAGCCATTTGTGTTCTTCATTTCCACTTATTCATTCATTCAACAAACATTAGTAAAGCATCTAGTACATGCCAGATGCAGAGTTCATTGTTATCAGCAAATAAAACATCACTTCTCAGCTTCCTTAAACTATATTTCTTCAGAATTTGCACGTTCTTTCTCCAGCAGTTTCTGTGTCATTGCCTACATTTTTCATGTGTTTACTGGCTTTTGTATTTCTTCTTCTGTGAATTGCCTATTTGTTTTTAGCCCAGTTCCCTGTTAGGGTATTTATGGTTTTTCTTATTGGTCGGTAAGAACTCTTTATGTATCTTTAAGAAAGTTAACTCTTTGTCTTCTATATATGTTGCAAATATTTTCCCCAATTTGTGTTTGTCTTTTATTTGTGTATAATTGTTTTGTTACTATGCTAAAGTTTAATTTTCATTTAGGCAAATAAATTTATTGTGGCTCTTGGCTTTTGGGGTCACAGAAACTGAAGTCCTTCTTTCCTTATTCTAGAAATATGCCAGTATTCACTTATGGCTGTACTTTTCAAAAACAATGTAATATTTAATTCCTTGTTAATTGCAGGCACCTAACATATTAAAATTAGTCTATTTTTTTATCACTATTTTAAACTGAAATTTCTATTGAGATAATTGCAGACTGACAAGCAGTTGTAAGAAATAATTCAGAAAGATTCTGTTTATAGTTTACCCAGTTTTCCCTAATGGGAACATTTTGCAAAACTACAGCATGATATCACTACCAGGATATTGACATTGATATAATCCAATGACCTTTTTGTTTTCCCCTGGTTGACTTGTGCTAGTGTGTGTGTGTCTTTAGTTCTCTATAATTTTGCCACATATTTAGGCTCTTTAGCACCATTTTTTAACAGTCTATTCTTTCTACACTCTCCTAAAATGTCACTTATCAGAGACAAAATTCTTATATCTGTTTCTGGATTTTATATTTTGTTTCATTGATCCATTTTCTATCCTGGGGCTGGTACCAAAATCAGACTGTTTTTTTTTTTTTCCTTTTCTTTTTCTGAGTCAGGGTCTCACTCTGTTGCCCAGGGTGGAGTGCAGTGGTGCAATTACAGCTCACTGCAGCTTTGCCTTCCCAGGCTCATGTGATTCTCCCACCTTTGTCTCCCAAGTAGCTGGCACCACAGGTGTGCACCGCCAAGCCTGGCTACTTTTTTTGATGTTTTGTAGAGATGGGTTCTTGTTATATTGCCCAGGCTGGTCTTGAAATCCTGGGCTCACATGATCCTCCTTCCTGGGCCTCTAAAAGTGTTGAGATTCCAGGTGTGAGCCACCATGTCCAGCCAAGTTCTCCTTTTCTTAATGTTTGTGAAGGCTCTTCCCTCATCCCTCTTCTTTTCCTCCTCCTTTTCCTTTTTTCTTTTTAAAGCTGCCCTTGCTTATTTCATGTTCAATTTTCCTGATGAGCTTTAGAATCATTTGGTTAAGTTCCAGAAAAGATATTTGGATTGTGATTGGGGTTGCCTTATATTTAGAGATTCATTTGTGGAGAAATGACATCCTTACCAAACTGAGTTTTTCCACCAGGAACACAGTCTCTCTCTCTCTCTCTCTCTCTCTCTCTCTCTCCATTTATAGAAACCTTTTAAAAATGAGCCTTAGTAGAATCTTGTAATTATTTCATATGAATTCTGTACAAATCTTGTCACACTGATTCCCATTTCATAGCTTTTGTAGATACTGCAGATAGAATCTTTTCTCCCACCATACATATTTTTTGGTTGTTTGTTTTCTTATTATTTTTAGTTCGGTAAAATATACATAAAATGTACCATTTTTACTATTTTAAAGTGTACAGTTCAGTAGCAGTAAGTACATGCACAATATGTACAGTCACCACCAGCCAGCTCCAGAACTTTTTCATTATCCCAAACAGAGTCTCTGTGCCTATAAACAATAACTCCCTGTTCCCTCACTTCCACCCCCGGCAGCCTCTATTCTACTGTCTGTCTATAAATTTGCTTATTCTGTGTACCTCATCTAAGTGGGCTCATGTAATGCTGGTCCTCCTGTGTCGGTTCTTCCATTTAGCATGATGTTTTAAGGTTGATCCATGTTATAGCGTGGATCAGAAGTTCATTCCTTTTATGGCTGAATAACATTGTATCGTATGTATAGACCACATTTTGTTTATCCATTTATCCATCCATGGACACTTGGGCCGTTTCCTCCTTTTGGCTAATGTGAATATTAGGAACATGGGTGTGAAAATATCTGTTTGAGTCTCTGCTTTTAATTCTTTTGGGTACATATTAAAACAGAATATTTAATATTTTTTCACAACTAATTATTAGTGGTGGGGGGAAAGGTATTACATTTCTTTTTTTCTTTTCTTTTCTTGTTTTTTTTTTTTTTGAAACAGAGTCTCATTCTTGTTGCCCAGACTGGAGGACAGTGGTGCAATCTCAGCTCACTGCAACCTGCACCTCCCAGGTTCAAGCAATTCTCCTGCCTCAGCCTCCCGAGTAGCTGGGATTACAGGCACCCACCACCATGCATGGCTAATTTTTGTATTTTTAGTAGAGACGGGGTTTCACCATATTGACCAGGCTTGTCTTGAACTCCTGATTTCAGGTGATCCGCCTGCCTCAGCCTCCCAAAGTGCCAGGATTACAGGCATGGGTATTACATTTCTAATTAGAAAAAAATATTAACATTTCCATCTACCCAAACACAAAAATAAAAAGTCACCCGAAATATATGTACTCATCTTTCAAGGCCCTGGCTACGTGCACTTTCTGTTTTCACAGGACCTGACCTCACAGGGACAGTCATTCATGAACTCTTAGCTGTGAGCTCAGCACATAGCAGATACCCCAAATTATTACATGTAATTGTTCATGAAAAGTCAGTTCTCTTTTTGTGCTTTTGGGTCTTCTAGATGAGTTTATTCACAAAGGCAAAAGGGAATTAGGACAGGTGCAACAGGAAGACTCCATTAACTTTGCAGAAGTGGTTTTGAGGACACAAAAGCAGGTGAATTTATCTAAAGTGCCAGGTTGTTCCATCAATGTCTAGGTATTTACCATAGGCTGGTAATACACTTGAATATATCTCTCTTCCACTTTCCTCACAAGAAAAGTAATTTCTCTTTTTAAATTGGGTATATTTTTATTTTGCTGTAGCCTGAAGGCCTGAATTGAGTTCCTAATCAGTAAATCTTTGTATTTTCTGTTAAGTTTTAAGCTCCTCAAAAGCAGAGGCTTGACCCACAGCCCCCTCCATATGCACACACACACACACGCACACACACCTACACACACACACACAATTATTAAGAATACCAAGTCTGGAGTCAGGTTATCTGGGTTCAAATCTCAGCCCCGTCACTCACCCAAGGACACCCGTCTGAAAGGGATTCAGGAGGAATTTAAACCCCAGCAGTTTTGAGTCATTATTCTAACCTTAAGCAAATTATTTAACCTCTTCTGTGTCTCAATTTCTTCATCTATAAAATATGATACTAACAGTACCACCCTCATAGGACTTTTTTGAGGAATAAATAACCTAATATAGATAAAGTACTAGATATGTGCCTTAGAGTTCTAAGAGTTTGCCCTTCTAAGGGGAGGCCGTGATTGACATCTACAGTGCCAAGCCCCGAGTTTGCTAAGTACCGCTTTCTGTGAATTGCGTCTTCCATTGTGCACCTTGGGAGATTTCTCATCTGATCACACCTTTGCCCTCCTACAGCTGGAATCGCATTTCCACTTGTATTTGACAAGAACCAGTTATCAAGAACAGACAGACTCAGGCCATCTGCCTGATCTGTTGTGCTTATGGCCCCAAGGGCAGCAGACTCCTGGAAAGAGAGGGCAGGCAGGCCCTGAGTCCTGGCTCATTTCTGATTTCTAATCAGGGCAGAAAGGTCATAGCTATTGTCATGATTTGAATAGGTCCCTGGAAAAACATGTGTTGGAAACTTGGTCCCCAAAGCACCAGTGTTGGGAGGTGGGGCCGAATGGGAAGTGTTTAGGTCATCAGGGCTCCACTCTCAGTGGGTTAATGCTGATTATAAAAGGGCCTGAGGTTGTGAGTTTGATCTCTTGCTCTCTGTTACCCTCTCTTTGATCTTCCATCATGGGATAACATAACAAGAAGGCCTTTGCCAGATGCCGGCCATACGACCTTGGACTTTCCAGCTCCACAACTGCAAGCCAACCCATTTCTGTTCATTATAAACTTCCCAGTCTAGGGTATTCTGTTAAAGCAACACAAATGGACTAAGACAGTGTAGTGGTTGAGGTTCTGGAGCTCCCAAGTGTGGACTCTTCCAGCTAGGGGCCCACAGACTTCCAGGAGCTGGGCTGATCAACTCTACTCAACCCTGATCAAGTTGAGTATGTTGCCCAGGCTGGTCTCGAACTCCTAGACTCAAGCAATTCTTCTATCTTGACCTCCCAAATCCCAAAGTGCTGGGATCACAGGTGTGGGCCACCATACCTGGCTTGGCATTCACTTTTTCTTTTTTTTTCTACTCAACTCTGATCCAGTTCTAAGGAGGTCTTCCTCTTATAGCCTGTCCCAGGCTGTGGCTACGTTGCCTGTTAGGTTGTTTGCATGTATCCCGCAATAGTACATATACAGCATGAGGACGGAGACCTTGACTTGAGGACAATGTTTGTCAAATATTTGGAAAGAAGGAAGGCAGGCAAGCAGGAAGAGAGGAAGAGCACCATCTCCCTCCTCTACCCTACCTACTCACTTCTCAAACACTGCACTCCAGGAGGCCTTCTTTGACATATATTTTTTTCTCTAATTTTTGGGAGCCAAGAGAAAGAAACATGGAACCAAGGCTGTAAACTATTCAAAAGCAGGACTGTGCCCATCCTGGTGTTTTTCCCCTTCCCTTCTGGCCCTCAGTGCTTAGCCAAGAGCTGGCCATATTTACAGGTCAAGGCCTGGGTCAAGTCATGAATGCTTCCTTTCAGGAACTTTGACTTAGCCCATGTTGTTTTCTCTCTCTTATCAGAGACAGATAATAAACGAATAATCTTTGTTCTCCCACCTCGTTTCCTGATGGATGGACACCAACTGGGAGGGCACGTGTGTGTGGGCATTTCCCACAGTCTATCTGTGGTCCCTGGGGCCATGTCTTGTCAGGGCAGATGGAACACTTCAGGCCAGCCCTGGTATCTTCATCAGCTTCTCACAGGAGGCCCTGGTGCTCTGGGCAACCATAGCTCTGGGTCACTGGCAGGTCTGTTTCTGCTGTGGTCACCTCCCTTGACCTGCAATCAGCCTTAAGGTTTGTTCAGCTCAGTCCAGGGCATGGGACCAAGCACCACCAGCAGGAGTTTCCAAGGTCGGGGGCTAACCGCCACTGCCACCTGATACTTCGAAAAAACAAATGCTAGCTGGGCGCAGTGGATCACGCCTGTAATCCCAGCACTTCGGGAAGCTGAGGTGGGTGGATCACTTGAGGTCAGGAGTTCGAGACCAGCCTGGTCAACATGGTGAAACCCTGTCTCTACTAAAAATACAAAAATTAGCTGAGCATGGTGGCACAGGCCTGTAATCCCAGCTACTTGTGAGGCTGAGGCCGGAGAATCACTTGAACCTGGGTAGAGGTTGCAGTAAGCCGAGATCGTGCCATTGCACTCCAGCCTAGGCAACAGAGCAAGACTCTGTCTAAAAAAAAAAAAAAGAAAGAAAAGAAAAGAAAAAAAATCAATGCCAAGCCAGGTATGGTGGCCCATGCCTGTAATCCCAGCACTTTGGGAGGCCAAGATAGGAGGATCACTTGAGTCTAGGAGTTTGAGACCAGCCTGGGCAACATATCAAGACCCTATCTCTAAAAAATTTTTTTTTAAATTAACTGGGTGTGGTGCCACATGCCTGTAGTATCAGCTACTCAGGAGGCTGAAGTCAGAGGATTGCTTGAGCCCAGGAGTTCAAGGCTGCAGTGAGCTATGACTGTACCAATGAACTCCAGCCTGGGTGACACAGCAAGACTCCATCTCTAAAAAAACTAGAAGTTAAATAAATGCTGACACTTTTTTTCTTGGTTACAATGTGCTTGACTACTAAGACAGAATGACTCTAATGGGATGAAAAGCGCCTGCACAAGCACAGGGGATTGTTTATCCAGAATGAGTTTTGGTTCAATTAATAATCTGGTTAACTGAGGATTACAATAGATAGTAGATACAAATGTGCAATTATCAGTGTATCAGAATGCGCTCATCACACAAATTCTACCAGATTATATTTAAAACTCTCTTTGATGGTCCAGATGGCATTTCAGATTCTTGCAGTACATCAAAATTATCAAAATAAGCACAAATTATTTTGAAATAGCACTGATGGTAGTGTCTGATTATATGAGATTCCTTGCTGGCACTTTCTACATTTATTTGTACATAAAATAAACTCTGGTTTATCCAGAATCAAAACCTATGCATTTATGCAACATGAGGAAGTATACCACTGCACTGGACCCCAATACAGTGAACTGGAAAGATACCCTCAAGACATACATTGTCAGGGCTGGAAAGCTCCAGCTTGGAGAAAGGAGAGCAGGTGGCCTCCTGCATGTGAGGCAGTAGACCACCAAGAGCATGGACTCACATCTTGCTTTTGCCACTCATGCACCTTGGATATGGTATTTAACCTCCCCTGTGCCTTATCTGTGACATGGGATGATTGTAATACCCCACAGGACCATGGCTCAGATTCAGTGAAATGAAGTATCTAATGTGTCTGCTGCTCCTCGTTTCGGCCCCCATTCCTTGAATATTTTGGTCTCTGGCTCACAGTTGTCCTTCTCGTCAACGCTATTCCTGTCACAATTCTGTGTGGCCTCAGTATTCAAGGAGAATCAATTGCTCCTTGCAAAACCCTGGCCTGGCCTCTCAATTCTTGGGCCTTCTCCTTTGGCATACTAAACTACTTTTCCCATTTGCTTTCCAAGACACCAGTCTCCTCTGCTTTTCTTCCTAACTCACTGCCTTCTCATTCGTAGTCTCCTTTGCTAGCTCATCTTCATCTTTCTGTCTTTTAAGTACTGGGGTGCCCCATCCCTCAGTCCTGGGGCTTCTTCTCCACTCTCTTCATCCCCTTGATGATATCATGTGGTGTCATGATTTTAAATACCATCTCTATGCTGATGTCTTTTAGGTTTTTGTTTTTTGACAGACTCTCACTTTGTCACCTAGGCTACATGCAGTGCCACAAAAGTGGCTCACTGCAGCCTGAATCTTCCAAACTCAAGTGATCCTCCCACCTCAAGCTCCCCAGGTTGCTGAGATTACAAGTCCATGCTACCATACCTAGCTAATTTTCATATTTTTCTTTTGTAGAGATGGGCATGCTGCCCAGGCTCGTCTCCAACTCTTGACCTCAAGTGATCTGTCCACCTCGGCCTCCCACAATACTGAGATTATAGGCATGAGCCACCACGTCTGGCCTATCTTCCAGTTTTTATCTCTAGTTTGAACTCATTCTGCTGAGCTCCATCCTCGGGTATCCAGCTGACTGCTTTACTTTTCCACTTGGCTATGTAATAGTGATTCTCAAATTAACAGGTCCAAAATGGAATTCCTTTCTTTCCCCTCCAATCTGATCCACCCACAGTCTTTCCTTTTTCAGTAAATAGCAACTTTCCCCTTCCAGTTGTTGAGGCCTAAAACAGTCATCTTGTACTCCTCTCTTTCTCTGACACATCCAATCCATCAAGCAATCCTGTTTGTTCTACCTACCAAAATATATCCAGAACTCAACCATTTCTCATCACCTTTCCTGCCACCTCCCCGGTCCAAAACATTCTGTCTTCCCTGAATGGTCCCCCTGCAGCCATCCTCCCCAGCCTGCAGCAGCCAGAGCCATCCTTCGGAAACAAGTCAGATCATGCACCCTGCAGCCCCAAACTCTCCGTTGGCCCCCATTCACCTGGTGTAAAAACCAAAGTCTTTACAAGAGCCTACAAAGCTGCCCCAATCTTCTCCTCCCCAATTCTACCTTTAACTTCTTCTCCAGCCCCTCCACTGTTCACTCAGTCTCTTTGGCTACATGGCCTCCTTCCTGCTCCTCCTCCAACCCAGGCGCCCTCTGCACCTCTTGCTTTCTCTGCATTTCCCCCAGATAGCTACAAAGCTCATCCTTTCACCTCTTCATGTGTTTGCTCAAATGCCACCTTTTCAGTGAAGCCTTCCCCAAACACCCTAAAGAAAACTGGAGTGGCCAGGCATGGTGGCTCATGCCTGTAATCCCAGCACTTTGGAGGCTGAGGCGGGCAGATCACCTGAGATCAGGAGTTCGAGACTAGCCTGACCAACATGAAGAAACCCTGTCTCTACTAAAAACATAGAATTAGCCGGGCATGGTGGCGCATGCCTGTAATCCCAGCTACTCAGGAGGCTGAGGTAGGAGAATTGCTTGAACCCAGGAGGCAGAGGTTGCAGTGAGTGGAGGTCACACCATTGCACTCCAGCCTGGGCAACAAGAGCGAAACTCCATCTTGGGGTGGGGGAGATGGTGGGAAGAAAGGAAATAAAGAAAACTGAACTCCCATCCCTCTTTTCTGCTTTATTGTAAATTTTTTTTCTTACACATATCACTAGTATGATACACCATATATTTTATGTATTTACTTGTTTCTTGTCTCTCCTATGAGAGTGTATGTTCCACTAGGACAGAGATTCACTACTGTACCCTCAGAGCCTTGGATGATGCCTGAATCAGAATAAGGGCTCAACAAATATTATTTTCACTTGTACACAGTCAGATTAACTTCCCTCTTCCTGTACAGCTTTTGCAATAATTCCCACCTAAGTTTTCCAATGCAATATCTCAAATGGGAAGGGCTAGCTAATTAAATTAATAAAATTAATAGAATAAGCAAGTATTCAGGGGAAAAATTATAAAATTACCTAGAGAATAAGTGATTTACAAATTTCCTTAACCCAGAAGCAACCATTTATGTAAACAAATTGATTAGTTTTTTATAACCCATTCTTATTGATACCTCTGGTAGTTCTGTGTCTGTCTGAATGGTCCTGTTTATCCTCTCTTGTTATTGTAACCAGTCACGCAATGGCAGCTGGACAGGGCTGACCAGGAAATAGACTGCAGGATGGGCAAGGCTAGTAAAGTACATGCTTGGTAGAGAGCATGGCATTGTGGGTAAAAGAGTAGGCATTGTGGGTAGGAGAGCAGGCATTATGGGTAGAAGAGCAGGCATTGTGGGTAGGAGAGCATGACACTGTGGGTAGTAGAAGTGGTGCTATGGTAGGAAAGCCCACATTCAGTGTTGGTAGAGATCATGCAGGATTGTTGGCAAGGACGGAACATTCTCATGGTTTCAGAGCAAACCAAACAGAACACATGCTGCTTGATTAGGGTCAGGTAGAAGCAAGGGATAAAATCCTGACTGAAGTCAGAGGATAGATGCAGACCAGATAAGAGCCTGGGTCCAACTGAAACTAACCACATCAGGTGGCAAGATCCATGCCAAGACCCACCCACCACCACCTGGTGACCCCAGGACAGAGGCTGGATGGCCCACTCTAAGCACATTCTTTGGTGGGCAGACAAGGGCTGCCAGGTGTCACCACTCTTCGGAGAAAGGCTGGACACAGGGCATAGAAATGTGGCTGCCACACCTGAAGACAGCTCCCTGCCTCTAAGTTGAGGCAGATCTAAGCTCATCTTCACAGCTCAGAGGCCTTCAGATTCCAGCCCATGTTTCTTCTCATGATGTCCCTTTCAGTACTCCTAATGACATCAGATCGAGGGCCTTTCATAAATGGAAACTTTATTCATACCACAATATTCACTGCATGCCCACTGCATGCCAGGTTATGTGTTATGTACTTAGATCACGACAAAAAAGTAAACATAGTTCCTGTCTGCAAGTGCAATAGTGAAAACAGACTCACAAACAAGGATAAGTAAACTATGGCAATGATAATAACAGTAACAGTTAGTATTTATCCAGCACTTACAAAGTTCCAGGCTCTGTGCTATGAACTTTACATGGATCATTTTATTCAGGAGTCTGTGAGGTAGGCACTACTGGTATTAAGTTTCTATTTTACAGAGACTTATAGAGGTCAAAGAAATTGCTCATGGTCACACAGCTAGAAAAAAGCAGAGCCAGTATGAGAATTACAGTCTTTCTGACTCCAAAGTCAGTGCCTTAATCACTAAGCCCTACTGATTCTTGAGGCTTTATGGAGTACAGTGGGAGGAACACTTAATTCTGACTGGGGTCTGGGGAGACCAGGGGAAGGAGGGTCAGGGAGCTCAGAGAAGGTTTCCCTTGGGAGGTGGGGGATGTCTGAGCTGAGACCAGAAGAATCATGTGGTCTAGGTCGAGTTGCAGGAGAAACACTGCAGGTTGAGGGAAATTCTAGTGCACAGGAAGAGCACAGTGTGCTCAGGCAAGTACCAGCAGAGTAGCAATGGGGATGGGCAGAGTTGGGTGTCAGAGGGGCAAAGTTGGGGAAATGTCAAGGCCCAGACAAGGCCTTACTACAATGCAGTCCAGCATGACCCTGTGCTACATATCTCCCAGGCCTCAGAAACCCATGGAATGAAACCTCCTTGAACAGGGAGACTCTATGTCAATTAAAATAGGTTACTTATGAAACAATCCTAAAATTCATATGGAGCTACAAAAGACTCCAAATAGTCAAAGCAATCTTGAGCAAAAAGAAGAAACCTGGAGGCATCATACTACTGATTTCAAAATAGAATATGAAGGTACTGTATTAGACCATTCTCATGCTGCTAATGACATAACGGAGACTGGTTAATTTATAAAGAAAAAGAGATTTAACGGACTCATAGTTCCACATGGCTGGAGAGGCTTCACAGTTATGGTGGAAGGCAAAGGAGGAGCAAAGGCATGTCTTACATGGTGGCAGGCAAGAGAATGTGTGCAGGGTAACTGCCTTTTATAAAGCCGCCACATCTTGTGAGATTCACTAACATGAGAACAGCATGGGAAAACCTGCCCCCATGATTAAATTACCTCCCACCTGGTCCCTCCCACAACATGTGAGGATTATGGGAGCTACAATTCAAGATGAAATTTGGGTGGGGACACAGCCAAACCATATCAGCTACTGTAACCAAAACAGCACAGTACTGACATAAAAACAGATACATAGGCCAATGGAATAAAATAGAACCAAGAAACAAATCCACACATTTGCAGTCAATTGGTCTTTGACAAAAGTTCCAAGAATGCACAATGGGAAAAGGACAGTCTCTTCAATAAACAATATTGGGAAAACTGGATATCCATACGCAGACGAATGAAACTGAACCCTTATCTCATACCATATACAAACATCAACTCAAAATGGGTTAAAGACTTAAACATAAGACCTGAAACTATAAAACTACTAGAGGAAAACATAGAAGGGGGTCTTGACATTGATGTTGGCAATGATTTTTTGCATATGACCCCGAAAGCACAGGCAACAAAAAGCAAAAATAAACAAATGGGATTGCATCAAACTAAAAGCTGCTGCACAGCAAAGAAAATAATCAGAGTGAAAAGATGACCCATAGAATGAGAGAAAATATTTCTATCCCACACATCTGATATGGAGCCAATATCCAAAATATATAAGGAACTCAAACAACTCAACAGCAAGAAAACAGATAATTTAATAATGGTCAAAGGACTTGAACAGACATTTCTCAAAGGAAGACATAGAAATGGCCAAAAGTTACATGAAAAAATGTTCAACATCACTAATCATCAGGGAAATGCCAGTTAAAACAACAGTGAGATATTATCTCACACCTGTTAGGACGGCTATCCCCACCAAAAAGGTTAAGTGTTGTTGATGATGTGGTAAAAGAGAATCCTTGTATACTGTTGGTGGGAATGTAAAAAAATAAAATAGGTTACTTTTGAGGCTCTGTGTATTAGGCTACTCTTGCATTGCTAGAAAGAAATATCTGAGACTGGGTAATTTATAAAGAAAAGAGGTTTAATTGGTTCATGGTTCCACAGCTGTACAGGAAGTATAGAGGCATTTGCTCAGCTTCTGGGGAGGCCTTGGGAAACTTACAATCGTGGTGGAAGGTGAAGGCGAAGCAGGCACATCTTAAAGTGTGAGCAGGAGGAAGAATGGAGGAGGTGCCACACACCTTTTTTTTTCTTTTTGAAACAAGGTCTTGCTCTATCACCCAGGCTGGAGTAGAGTGGCATGATCTTGGCTCACTGCAACCTCTGCCTCTGGGGCTCAAGTGATCCTCCCATGTCAGCCTCCCCAGTAGCTGAGACTACAGGCATGCACCACCACATCTGGCTCATGCCACACACTTTTAAGCAACCAGGTCTCATGAGAACTCTATCACAAGAACAGCATCAAAGGGGGAAATCTGCTCCCATGATCCAATCACCTTCCACCAGGCCCCACCTCCAACACTGGGGCTTATAATTCAACATGAGATTGGGCAGAGACACAAATTCAAACACTATCACTCTACTAACCATGGGCTTCCTTGAAGAAGTTCCACTTGAAACTGGAAACCTGCCTTCCTGTACATCAGACAGACCTTCTCTGATGTGGCTGGTTCTGGATTTTGCAGGTTGCAGTGTCTCATTCATGAAGACTGAGAGATAGACTGAGAATCTTACCTTTATTTCATTTATTATTTTTATTTCTTGTATAGATAGGGTCTCGCTATGGTGCGCAGGCTTGTCTTGAACTCCTGGCCTCAAACAATCCTTTGTCCTTAGCCTCCCAAAATGCTGGGATTACAGGGGTGAGCCAGTATACCTGGCCCAGATCTTACCTTTAATAGGAGAGCATAGTAGTTAAGCACATGGGCTGTATAACCAGACTTCCCAGGTTCAAAACCAGCCATACTAAACTATCGTCCCCAAACAAGCCACGCCCCCTCCAGCTTCTGTGCCTCAGCCTGGGACCCTCTTTCACTTTTCCACTCCCTTCTTTGTCTAGGGAATTTCAACAGTACATTTCAAGGTGGTTTAAACATTACAATTCCATGAAATCTCTGAAGACTAGGTTATGGGTCCCTCTTGTGAGCTCTTATGAATCTTTATGTGAGCAACATGTACACACCCCTCTGGTAGCCATAGCTCTGTATTGTAATTGCTGGTTTACTTGTCTGTCTCACCTACTAGATGCTAAACAGTTGGAGGGCTGTGGATTACTTGATTGCTGTTATGTCTCCAGTACCTAGCACAAAGCCTGGACATAGTGCTCTATTTGCATTTGTGGAATCAGGTTAGAAACTGCGATCATCTTTTGCCCTCTCCCACGTCTATGAATTCAGTGTGTACTCAAATTCCTTCTCAAAAATGCCTCCTGAATTCTTCTCTCCATCACCATGACCCAAGTACATTGGCTTAAGCCTTTTGCACATCTCACCATGCCTATGATGACCTCATTGCTTATCCCTAGCCACAGCAATAGGCAAACCCTGTGATACTGTTTGGCTGTGTCCCCACCCAAATCTCATCTTAAACTGTAGCTCCTATAATCCCCCACATGTTGTGAGAGGGACCTGGTGGGAGGTAATTGAATCATGGGGGCAGGTTTTTTTCCATGCTGTTCTTGTGATAGTGAATCTCACGAGATCTGATGGTTTTATAAGGGGCAGTTTCCCTGCACACGCTTTCTTGCCTGCAGCCATGTAAGACGTGCCTTTGCTCCTCCTTTGCCTTCCACCATGATTGTGAGCCCTCCCCAGCTACGTGGAATTGTGACTCCATTAAACCTCTTTTTCTTTACAAATTGCCCAGTCTTGAGTATTTCTTCATAGCAGTATGAAAATGGACTCTACACTATGCAATATATAAACCTTTCCTGACCTTATTCATCTCTCAGGGAGGCACAACTGGATTTTACCACCACAATAGCACTTTTACAGTGTCTTTCCAGTTCAGTGCAAAATGTTGACCTCCTGTATTTGACTGGGAGCTGCTGGATATCAAAGATGGTGTGTTGTTATTCATTCTGTCCAGCATCTTACAAGTTGAGTGATGATTCGTAGAGTGAATCTGATTAATTACTTTCTTTCCTAAAGTTCTCTATTAGCACTCTGTTGCTCATAGGATAAAATATGTGTTCCTTAGCAGGGTCCTATAATCAGGAACAAGTGTAGGATATCCACTCTCACCATTTCTATTCAACATTGTGCTGGAGGTTTTAGTGCAATCAGGCAAGCAAAAGAGATAAAAAGCAGATTGTAGAGAAAGTAAAACAGAGGCTGGACATGGTGGTACAAGCCTGTAATCCCAGCACTTTGTGAGGCTGAGGTGGGTGGATCACTAGAGGTCAGGAGATTGAAACCAGCCAGGCCAACATGGAGGAATCCCATCTCTGCTAAAAATACAAAAATTAGCAGGACATGGTGGTGGACTCCTGTAAAATACAAAAATTAGCAGGGCATAGTGGTGGACTACTTGGGAGGCTTGAACCCAGGCAGCAGAGACTGCAATGAGTCGAGATCACCCCACTACACTACAGCCTGGGTGACAGAGTGAGACTTTGCCTCAAAAAAAGGAAGTAAAACAGTCTTCATTCACAGTAGACATGATTTTCTATGTAGACAGTCCAATGGAATCTAGCAGAGAACCAAGACTAATACATAAGTTTGGCAAAGTTGCAGGAGACAAAATATAACAATTCTATTTCTATATACTAGTGATGGACAATAAAAAATGGAACTAAGATATCATGTACAATAGTATCAAAAATATAAAATACTTAGGGAAATGTACAAGATCTGTACACTAAAAACTACAAACGATTACTGAGAGAAACTTAAAAAGACCTAAATAGGTAGAGAGATATGTCATGTTTATGGATCAGAAGACAATATTTTGTTAGGATGTCAGTTCTCCCCAGATTGATTCAATGCAACTCTAATCAAAATTCCAGCAGCATTTTTGTAGCAACTGACAAGTTAACTTTACAATGCACATGGAAATACAAAGAACCTAGAATGCCAAAGCAACTTTGAAAAAGAACAACATTAGAGACTGTTAAACTAAATTTGGGCTTTAGAGGCCTCCATCTAGGTCCTTCATAGTGAACTACAACCTAACTTAGTACATAAACAATTTGAAAAGCAAATAGGAATTTGCCTTTGCTGAGTCTCAGTCTAGTATCAGTCAGTTGCAGGCAGCCAACTGTTCAAATCATGTTCAGTAAGGCAAGTGCCATGCTGGAGCCAATTGGGCTCTTTTTCTTTGCCTCACTTCTGTCTTCTGTACATCTCTTCTGTTTTTCTGTTCAAAATGTTATCCATGCATGTAGCAGCCCCAGAGTCTCACTGAATTTGTTCTGGTTCTAGGATCTGCCTGATTCGTGAATTGTTCTTTACTCAATTAAACTCTACTAAATTTAATTTGCCTAAAGTTTTTCTTCTAACAACACTTACACTACTTGATTTCAAGACTTCTTATACAGGTGCAATAATCTAGATAATGCGATTGTGTAAAGACAGACATGGACATCAGTGGAACACAATAGAGAGTCTAGAAATAAACCCACACATACACGGTCAACTGATTTTTTTTACAAAGGTGCTGAAGAGTAGCAGAATCTGCCACCCCAAATGTGCTGCTTTGGTATTAGAATTATTCTGAGCTGAAGGCTATTGAGAAGAAGCAGGTATTTGAAAAGCTGTGAATCCCAGCACTTTGGAAGGCTGAGGGGGGAGGATGGTGTGAGCCCAGGAGGCAGAGGTTGCAGCCAGCCGAGATCACACCACCGCATTCCAGCCCTAGAGACAGAGAGAGACCCTGTCTAAAAAGAGAGAGAGAGAGCGAGCGAGAGAAAGAAGTGTCTGTTCTTTTCCTAAAATAGGGACATAAATTTGTAAAGGTGTCCCCACCTTTTTTCTTTACCAGGAAGGACAGACATTAATCTCAGGAGACAACTCTAGATCTTTATCAACCCAGCAAATGCGACCAGAGGAATCTACATAACAAAGCTTCTTAACTAGCCCTTATCTTCCACTAGTTCCCCCATACATTTACCTTCCCATAATTTGTTGCCCTACAAACTTGTAGTCATTTTCCTTTGTCTTGTCACTTCTTTAAAAATATATTGTTCTTTTGTTAAGGTGTTATGTAAGCCCAGGTCCTAACCAACCTTGTTGTTACTCACCAGTGAATGCTCCCATACGTTAAGCACATGTTAATTGAAGAGGGAGACCTAAGCATCTAAGACCACCTTCCCCTTGACTTCCACATTTCATTTCAATAGGAGAAGTAAAGGCTGGCAGACCAGTGCCACCTTAATCACCCTCCTATAGATCATAGGCAGGGTATGGAGGAATCTTTCCAGAAGGCATTGTTTTTACTTAAACAGGATCAAACCCCTACCCCATGCCTACTCCATGGACCAAGACCCTTTCACATGTAATTTCTAAAGTTGTAAACCCAAGACCCTTTCATGCGTGATCTCTAGAGTTGTAAGCCTTTATAAGGGAAGGGTCTTTCTTTGTTGGACGAGCTTGGCTGCTAGGCAGCTATGCCACCTTGCTCCCAGCCGAATAAATCACCCCTTCCTTCCCAGTTTGGTGTTTGAGAGATTTGTTTCTTGGCCGTTCCTGCTTTATTTGATTCCTTGACATGTTAATAACCCTCTGTTTGTTTAATCCATCTTTCATCAGCTTAATTTATAGGGCCAACTTAAGAACCTAGGAGGGTACAGGGTAAATGTATTTTTCCTCCCTTATAGTGCCAAGGCAATACACTTGGAAATGAAACATGCTTTTAACAAATGATGCTTAAAAAATTGGATAGCCAAACAAGAAAACAAATTATTGATGCATGTAACAATATAAATAAATCTCAAAATAATTAGGCTGAGTGAAAGAAGCCAATCAAAAAAGAACATATATTGTACAATTCCAATTCTGTACCATTCTAGAAAATGCAAGGTAAGTCACAGGGACAGAGAGCAGATTTCTAGTTACCTGGGGACAGGGAAGGGAGAGCTGAGTTACAAGAGGGCATAAGGCCGGGCGTGGTGGCTCACACCTGTAATCCCAGCACTTTGGGAGGTAAGGCTGGTGGATCACTTGAGGTCAGGAGTTTGAGACCAGCCCAGCCTGACCAACATGGTGAAACCCTGTCTCTACTAAAAATACCAAAATTAGACAGGTATGGTGGCACACACCTGTAATCCCAGCTACCTGGGAGGCTGAGGCACAATTGCTTGAACCCGGGAAGCTGAGGCTGCAGTGAGCCAAGATGGCACCATTGCACTGCAGCCTGTGCAACAAGAGCAAAACTCCATCTCAAAAAAAACAAAAAAACAAAAACAAACAAACAAAAAAAACAAGAGGGCATAAGGATGCTTGGGTATGATGCATCTGTTCCTTACCTAAATCGCGTAGGTGGTTTCAGGAATGCATGTATGCATATGCATTTGTGTACTCATTAAATTGTCAAGTCCATGCAGACTAACAAAGCTGCAAGAAATAAAAGCTATGGTTTAAAACAAACAGCTCTGGTTATACTATGAAGCCTAAGTGTGACGCCACTTTCTTGTGTGTGTTTGCATTGAAGAAAAACCCTCCTGAGAATGCAGTCAACTTTAGAGTCACTTCCTGGGTGACGGACAAGGAAAGGAGGACGAGGGGCTGCTAGCAGGGTCCAGTTCTCTTGGTTTTGACCCGGAAAAGCTAGCATGTCCAGGAGGACCCCCATTTTCAGGGGATGGGGTGGCAGGTGGTGGAGTGGTGCCCTTCCTTCTCATTCGCTTTGGGTAGGAGCGTAAATTGCTCGGTTGGGGAATATCATGCCTTCCTCTAATGTGAGAGCTGGGTGGCTGAGAGCTGCGGGAGGCTCATGTCCCCTCTACTACAGGCTGCCTCAAAGTTGTCATCATTTACTTACTGACTCTGAACTCTGCCAAAAGTAGCCAGAGAAATGATCATTAAAACATCCACTGCCCCAGGGAGAGAATGACCTTTGCTGATTTATTTCTCATCATGGAACTTAAAACGTACAGAAGTCACAAGCACATTTATCCTGTTCCCAACCAAATCCCTAACCCACAAACACTACCGGGCATGGTTAATCATCCTCAGATAATTCAGAGGGTACAGTAGGATTTTAGAGGGAATCCTGTGGGATTTTCAAGGGCACAACATTAAAAGGAAATGAGCTTCAATTTATTTCCGTGCTTGTCCAGTTTTAGTATCAGATTTCTCTCTTTAGAGAGAGGGGACTCGTCTGGAAGGGATGGTGACTCAGTCCCCAGCCCTGCACGAATGTTTAATAGTTAATGGCACCCCTCCTTTGTTCCCTCTTCCCCCGATACCTAAATTACTGCTTTGTAGTATAGTGTATTGCTTCTCAATGGGCCTTCAAGGACCAGAATGTGCTTGATGGGTGGTAGGACTTCAAGAACCAGAAGAAATGAACAAGTCTCTTAAGTCTTTTACCCTATAGGTGAGAACAGGCACTGAGGGAATCTACTTCTTGAACTTAAGGGGCCTTGCATGATGGCTCAGAGGCTCTGAGGTATGGGTTTTCTCCTTGTTTTTATAACCACCCTCCAACCTCAAATCCCAAAGTTAAGGGGCCTGTTTTAACCCTTACTTCTCTAGTCTCCTTCATGATAACTTGCCTGGTTCCCCTGAGATGGTGAGTCCTGCATCCCAACATCTCAACTCTGACTATCTGCCATCTGCATGGTCATCCTAGTCAAAGATCACACTGCTGGGCTGGACCACTGCACATGTTTCTAGCGGATTTTTTTTTTTTTTGAGATGTAGTCTCACTCTGTCACCCAGGATGGAGGGCAGTGGTGTGACTGAACTCCCAGGTTCAAGCGATCCTCGTGCTTCAGCCTCCCCAGTAGGTGGGACTACAGGCATGTGCCATCACGCCCGGCTAATTTTTGTATTCTTAGTGGAGATGGTTGTGCAAGCTGGTCTTGAACTCCTGGGCTCAAGTGATCCACCTGCCTCAGCTTCCCAAAGTGCTGCAATTAAAGGCGTGAGCCACCGCCCCAGTCCCTAGTGGGCCTTTCTGCTTTTTTTCTTGCCATGTACAACACTGTTTCCTCTCAGCTTCGGAGTAAATCGTTAATGTTTCATTATGAGCGTGATCATTAAAAAATATAAATTGTATCTCATCACTCCCTTGCTTAGAATCCTTCAATGACACTGCGCTATACAAAAGGAAAGAACTCCAGTTCCTCGCTGCCTTACAGGGCCCTGCATGCTTGAACTCTTGCCTCACCCCCAGCCTCATTTGGTCACACTCCCCCTCTCGCTCACTGCGCCTCAGCTACACTGGCCCACCGCAGGGCCCTGGCACCTGCTATTCTCTCTGCCTGGAATGCGCTTTCCCAGTTCCTCATGCACACTGCTGTTTGCAGGTCTCAGCTTCCATACCATTTCCACAGACCCTTGGCCACCTAAAGAGTAGCCTGCCCCGCTCCCCAGCTGCATTCAATCATCACAGTCTGGTTTTGTTTGTTTTTGACAGCGCCTGCTCCATCTCAAGTTATCTCTCATATATTTATGCACTTCTTAAGAGAAAGTGGAGGCTCTGTGAGAGGACAGACCTCACCTGCCTCTGCTACATGTCCAATGCCAACTGGACGCCTGAACCACACTGGTCCCATGTGATTCTATTCTTCCAGAGCCTTCTTGGCCCCACTGTGCCTGATTAATGGAAGCAAACCCTTTGTGCCTTGCTGACTTCCCTGGAGCCCCACTGTTGCCTTCTAGACACTGCCTGGGTTTCTTTCTGGCCTTACTCTTCCCCTGGCTATTTCTTCTAGGCCATAGAACAGAAAATTAACCTCTGGGCCATACAATAGAAAATTAAGTTTTTGTTTTTTTGAGACGGAGTCTCGCACTGTGGTCCAGGCTGGAGTGCAGTGGTGCAATCTTGGCTCACTGCAATCCCCGCCTCCTGGGTTCAAGCAATTCTCCTTCCTCAGCCTCCCGAGTAGCTGGGACTACAGGCATGAGCTGCCACACCCAGCTAATTTTTTTGTGCTTTTAGTAGAGACGGGGTTTCACCATGTTGGCCCAGATGGTCTTGATCTCCTGACCTTGTGATCCGCCTGCCTCAGCCTCCCAAAGTGCTGGGATTACAAGCGTGAGCCACTGCACCCCACCTAGAAAATTAAGCTCATTTTTAAATGAGCACAGAAGTAACCTCTTACTAGTAGTCAGAGATGTCACTAGCGGGAATAGCACCAATCTGTGCAAATTGGAAAGAGACTCCCCTCTGAGAAGAAAAAGCCCCCATGGGTGCAGGCTATGCAGTGCATGCAGGGTGGATTTACCCCTCAGCTGGAGGCCTTTGTGCAGTGCACTCATCACACAGCTGTACATGGCATCTTTGAGAACTCAGTGATTCCATGTCAAGCACACACTGTCATATTTTATCAACCATATGACATAAGCATATTGGGAAAAAGAAAAGTTACAGAATTCCATAAATAATATGATCCCATTTGGAAATCAAAATGGTAACATATGTTTCAGTCATGGACAGAAAGACCTGTTTGGATAGAGGGAAAACTCCTAATAGTAGTTATTTTGGGGGAATAGAGTTTGCAATAGGACTTTATACTTGATATATTTCTGAATTGTGTATATATATATATATATATATATATATTATTTTTCTTTTTTTGAGATGGGGTCTGGCTCTGTTGCCCAGGCTGGAGTGCAATGATGTGATCTCAGCTCACTGCAACCTCCGCCTCCCAGGTTCAAGCAATTCTCCTGCCTCAGAGTCCTGAGTAGCTGGGATTACAGGCATGCACCACCACACCTGGCTAATTTTTGTATTTTTAGTAGAGACAGGGTTTCACCATGTTGGTTAGGCTGGTCTTGAACTCCTGACCTTGTGATCCAGCTGCCTTGGCCTCCCAAAGTGCTGGGATTACAGGTGTGAGCTGCTGCACCCAGCTGTGTGTGTTTATGTGTATGTATATATATTTTTACAATGAGCACATATTACTTCAACAAACAGAAAATAATAATAAAGCAGCATGAAATAAAAAACTGTAAGTAAAAAGTCAAATTAATTGCTTTGAATTTCTTAGCTTCTTTGACTCTACATTTTTTTCTCTGCTATGGGTACTGATAAGCAGGGAAATGATCAAAATGCCTCAGGTCAGAGGAGGAGATGTTGCCAATGGTTGGATAATCAGCCCTAGAAAATCTCCCCACTCCACCACAGATGACAGCCACTCCTCAGAGAACCAATCCTGTCTTCACACTAAAAGCTGGACCACTTGCCAGCCTAACAGTGGAATCAATCTCTAATTATAAGAAGCCACAGCTTTTTAAATACACAATTGTGTGTATAAGACTTATTACCACTGTGTCAAACCACTGAGCGGGAAAATGAATTCTGACACAGGCAGTTCTAATTGGATAAACACACAGCTGGGAGTCAATTACATTGTTCACAATTTTACAACTCATTTATTTCCTCCATTTTTAGAAATAACTTTACAACTAAGAGCCTTCTTTCATTTGTTCTCAACGTATCATTTTAAAACAAGAAAGGGGCCGGGCACAGTGACTCACGCCTGTAATCCCAGCATGTTGGGAGTCTGAGACAGGTGTATCACCTGAGGTCAGGAGTTCAAGACCAGCCTGGCCAACATGGTGAAACCACTTTTCTCTGAAAAATACAAAAATTACCATCCATGGTGACATGCACCTGTAATCCCAGCTACCTGGGAGGATGAAGAAGGAGAATCACTTGAATCCAGGAGGCAGAAATTAAAGTGAGCTGAGATCATGTCACTGCACTCCAGCCTGGATGACAGAGCGAGACTCCATCTCAAAAATAAAAAAAATAAAAAACAAGAGTGGGAACATTGGTTAAGGACAGAAAAGTTGAAAAAAGAAAAAGGCTGCCAAGTTCATTGGGTACCTTGTTACGAGCAGGAAATGCAGCGGGTGCAGTAGGCAGAGGCCCCTGCCATGGTTGGGAGAAAGGAAACCAAAGGCCATGAAGGCATAAGGTTTACTACTTTTCTGTGTGGACTTTGGCTCTTTTTAAATGAGCACAAACATGAAAAGAAGAAACATGAATTAGAACAACTTGGTGAACTGCTCCATGACCTGTGGGTAATTCCTTCTTTCACTGCCTGTTGTGCGATTTAGTCACCCTTGCTTTGTTCTTCCTTTCATTTCTTTCATTATCTGTCTTGGACAGAGAAATACATGTGAAGATGCTAATGGGCGTCCCCTTGAAACTTTAAAGACCTTCGTGGGGGTAGCCTTTCGTCATCCAAAGCGCTATTTTCTTAAACAATTTTTTTTTTGAGATGGAATCTCGCTTTGTCACCCAGGCTGGAGTGCAGAGGCACAATCTTGGCTCGCTACAACCTCCGCCTCCCAGGTTCATGCGATTCTCCTGCCTCAATCTCCCAAGTTGCTGGGGCCATCACTTCTGCCTACTTTTTTGTATTTTTAGTAGAGATGGAGTTTCGCTGTGTTAGCCAGGATGGTCTCGATCTCCTGACCTTGTGATCCACCCGACTCGGCCTCCCAAAGTGCTGGGATTACAGACGGGAGCCACCACGTTCGGCCCCCAAGTGCCATTTTCAAATACTGGGTCTGTAGATCCCTCTCAGTTCAGTCTGGAATGAGGGGACGGGGGAATGCAGCTCCTTCCCTCTTTTGCCAGGCTTTCTCCATTCAGTGGGTCCTGGAGCTTCCTTTAATGTCTATTCTAGCCAGACAATAGGACACAGACAAAGGACTACTTGCTCTCAAATAGCTCAAAATCCAGTTGGCAAGAAAGCCAGTAAATAACCATTTTACTACACAATGCTGTGTGCTGTCTTTGTGATAATAACTATCATGGGTATTGTTATTTTGCTTTCAATAAAATCTTAGGCAGTTCAGGTTTTACTAAGATTTTTTTTTTTTTAATTTTCTCCTCCTGAAATCAATTCACTTGTATCCCTACTCTGAGGCACAGACTTCTGCTCTGCCTTCCTTGGGGTCCTTATTTAAGGAGTCCCTCTTCTCACCTGGACTCAGGATTTATTTGCCAAGAGTCTCCAGATTCCTCAGCCACAGGCACCTGACCTTGACCAGCAGCTACCTGTTCCCATCTACCTGTTCCCACTTAGAAGTGACCATGATCAAACACGGAGACCTGCAAAATAGATCAGGGACTGTCTACTCCATCCATTTCATTGGCAGGAAATGTGGAAACAGCAGGCCAGAGGCATGAAGTGTGAGCTCAATGTGCATAAACTTCCCTGATGTTCAGCCTTCTGCTTGTCCTATCTGCTGTCATCCACATTCTGGCTACTTTTCACGACCCCTAGACCAACCTCCCTCTTGGTGGCACATTTCTATTTCTGGATGCCATCCCCCAGTCTGTCCACCACACTGCTTCCCAGGCCGGGTGTGTGTGTGTGTCTTGCAGATGTTGTGTTGTGACGCAGGGTGTCTCCTGGTGCTCCCAGCACCCACGAAGTGGGTTTCCTTTATGCCTGAGAAGTGATGACAACTGAATGCATGCTCTCATCTGTTCAAGGGGAAAAAAGCAGCTTATTGACAGCCCGGCTGTCACCAAGAAGGTTGACTCTTCTGACAGGTCCCCTTTGGGAAGCTTCTTTAATACTCTACAAACAATGCCAGATCCCTACACTCAACCAGAAATGAAAACTTAAACACAGAGCAAAAAAGATTCCTTTTCTTGAAGAGGGGACCAGCATGACTTAAAGACTGAAAGCAAGCCAAAGGCCTTCCAACCTCCCTCCAACAAGGCCAGACACCTCTCGTGCCGAACCCTGACGTGGGAGCCACATCCTACCAGTGACATTTCAGGCCATCTTCTCTCTAACACTTGTCCACAGGCCTGTGAAAATCATCTGCCATATGGCGAGGAAGGCAGAAAAGGTCCTCTCGAGACCCGGCACTGGGCAGTGGCTGCCAAATAGAAAACAATGGAACCTTAACATCTTGATGTTTTAGAAACCTGAAAAATCACTTATGCAGCATCCTTTATCAGCCTTGAAACACTTTGAGATGTTGGTGAACCTCAGCACCTCCCTTCCCTTGGTCCTCAGTGAGATAAATGTTGACCTCATGCCATGGCGGGCTGGCTGGGTCCCCGTGCAGCCCAAGGAGACGCCTGACGGCAGCACACTTCCCCTTTCCTTTGCCAAGAAGTCATTAAGCACATAAAGAGTTTTCTTTCATGAAACCTACTTCATCCTTATCTCTGTTTTCTTTTCGAATGAGTCCCAATTGCAGGATTCAGTAGAGATGTGAGTGTTTTTATTAGAAGACCTGGGTCAGCAGTGTGGAGGTGTGAGTTCCCCAAGTGAGCCACTAGGCCCAATTCTCTGCAACTTAACAATGTGCAATGTAAGGTATCTCTGGATAATTTTGAAAGTAAGATGAATTTAGTAAACCTTGGAGGCAGGGTAAAAACTCTCAAATCAGTCATGTCTATGATGAGTAGGCTACTGTGAGCTCCACAATTCCTGATTCAGGGCAGCCTTATCATCGAGGAAAGTGTTTTCTTCCCAGCAGTTCCTGTTTCTTATGGTTTGTTTTTAATAATGTTTGATTATAATAACATTTTGTATTTGTTATTCACAATAATATATCTTCATTATAGGAAATTCAGAAAATGCAAATCACCATTCATAATCCTGCTGTTCAGGAAAGGGATCAAACACGTCTATCTGCAGTTCAGTTTCTCTGTCAGTAAAGAGGGAGGTGAAGAATAGTATAATAGTATGAGGATTAAATGAGACTATAATGTAATCTATGATGCTATTATCCTAGGCTAATGTAAAGCACTTAGCACATAAGAGTTCAGTAATGTGAACTGCTATTATTGTGAACACCTTGATGTATTTCCATCCAGTCTGTGTGTTTGTGTGTGTGTGTGTGTGTGTACAAACATCAACATTTCATAAACACTGGATCTTTCTTATGAAGAATTTTTCTGAAAATTCCTACCTATGTCCAATTTTAGCTCAGTTCTAATCATCTGAGGCCTATATTTCATATACTACAATGGGAAGAAAGACAGTAAAAAATAAGAAAAGTTAAGAAGTGTTACCTCTATGTACAAGGAAATAGTGTTTATTTCTACCACTTAGACATGAACTTGTAGATGTTTTTCTAGAGGTAGCAATGCATTTCCCTCAAACTAAATACATGCTGACCCAGTCTCCCATCTTATCAACTGCACAGGCTCTACAAGATAGGGACGGGGTCTCACTCTGTTGCCCAAGCTGGAGTGCAGTGGCACAGTCACAGCCCACTGTAGCCTCAAACTCCTGGGCCCAAGAGATCCTCCTATCTCAGCCTCCTGAGTAGCTGGGACCACAAACAGGAGTCTTCTTTGACTCTAGTGCCAAAGGATGCTTTGTAGAAGGGTCTGGCCTGTGTCCCATGGTTTCAGTCACATTGTCAGGACTTATGCCAACACGACATAGGCCCTGGGAATGTAGATGGGAAGAACCCATTTTCTCTTCCCTAGAAGCACCCGTGGAGTTATACTGAGAAAGCAAATGGGTAGGCTGCCTCACAGTGCACTGTGAAAAGCTCTCTAGAGCAGCCGCTTTTTGGACAGCGTGGCCCCAGGAGAGGGATCATCGTGGAGGCTGCCTGGAAATCACAGAAGTCTTGCAGAAGAGTAGAGTTGAGCAGTGTCTCAAAGGAGCAGGAAGAGTTTCTCAGGCAGACAAAGGGAAGAGAGAAAGCCAGAAGTGTGGATTCAGGACTCAACTTGCCTGGTTCAAATCCCAGCCCTGTTACTTGGTAGCTCTGTAACATTGGGCAATTTCTTAACTGTTTTTTGCCTGTTTTGTTTTTGTTCTAAATAAGATTTGAAAACCCAGCTTTATTGAGATACAATCCGCATACCATACAGTTTATGTATTTAAAGTGCACATTTCAATGTCTTCAGATATTCACAGAGCTGTGCAACCATCTCTATAGCCTCCACAGTGAACGTTGGCATCACCCCCAAAAGAAACCTCATTCTCATCAGCAGTCACTCCCTGTTTCCCCTTAAATTTTCATCCTGTAGGCAACCACGAATCTACTTTCCATCTCTAGAGATTTACCTGTTGTGGACATTTCATATAGATGGGATCACACAGTATATGGTCTTTTGCAACTGGCTCCTTCCACTCATCATAATGTTTTTGAGGTCTGTGTCTCATTTGTCACATATAAAATGAGACTAATAATTGAATCTACCTCAGAGGTAGATTGGTTTGGTGAAGTTTAAATGAGATCAAGCTTGTCAAGTGTCTGGCCCATAGTAAGTTCTCAATAACATGAACTTTCTTTCTGCTGACGTTTCTTCACAGAGTCAAGGAAGAGAACAGGTCACATGTCTCCTGTCTATAATGATCCCGTTGTCCATATGTTAAATGAGCCATGGAGCCATGACTCAAGCACACAGCTGTTCTAGCATGAAAATGGTGTACAGTGGGAAAGCCAGAACACAAATACAAATGCCAGGGAGGCAAGGCAGGAAATGTCAACCAGTGAGAGGATCACCTGAGGTCAAGAGTTAAAGATCGGGTCTGGCCCATGTGGTGAAACCCCATTTTCACTAAAAATGAGGATCATGGAAGCAGTGTCTCTCAGGGTGTTATGAGAATTAGACATGTGATAGGGCTTTGTAAACAGTAAACTGACGTACAAATAGCAATAGGTACTATTCTGTTTTTACTGTGGTAAAATACACATAACATGAAACTTCCCATCTTAACTACTTTGAATGCACAGTTCAGTTGCATTAAGTAAATCCACATTGTACAACCACCACCACCATCTGCAGAGCTCATTTCATCTTGCAAAATGAAAACTACAGGCCCACTAAACAATAATTCCCTATTCCCTCCTCCTCCCAATACCAGGCAAACTCCATTCTACTTTTTTTTTTTTTTTTTTTTTTGAAATGGAGTCTCACTCTGTCACCCAGGGTGGAGTGCAGAGGCACGATCTTGGCTCACTGCAACCTCCACCTCCCAGGTTCAAGCAATTCTCCTGCCTCAGCCTCCCTAGTGGCTGGGACTACAGGTGCATGCCACCATGCCAGGCTAATTTTTTGTATTTTTAGTTGAGATGAGGTTTCACCATGTTGGCCAGGCTGGTCTCAAACTCCTGACCTCAGGTGATCTGCCTGCCTCAGCCTCCCAAAGTGCTGGGATTACAGGCATGACCCAGCGTGCCTGGCCTCCATTCTACTTTCTGTCTCTATGGATTTGACTACTCTCAGTATAGCATATCAGTGGAATTATACACTCTTTGTTCTTTTGTGACTGGTTTATTTCACTTAGCATAATGTCCTCAAAGTTCATTCTTGTTGTTAGCATGTGCCTAAGTTTCTTTTCTTTTCTAAGGCCAAATGATATTACTTTGTATATATAGACCACATTTTGTTTTTCCACTCACCCATCACTGGACAGTTGGGTTGCTTCAACCTCTTGGCCACTGTGAATAACGCTGCTGTGAACATGGATGCAAAAATACCTCTTCAAGATCCTACTTTCAATTCTTTTGGGTATACTCAGAAGTGGAATTGCTGGATCATACTGCAATTTTGTTTAATTTTGGGGGGACCCATCATACTGTTTCCTGTAGCAGTTGCACCGTTTGACATTCCCACTAGCAATGCACAAGGGTTCCAGTTTCTCTACCTCTTCACCAACAACGTTTGCTATTTCCCTTTGTTGTTGTTTTTTTTAATAAGTAGAATTGGGGTATTCTCAGCCTGGGCAACATGATGAAACCCCACTTCCACAAAATCTACAAAAAATTAGCTCGGTGCGATGGCTTATGCCTATAGTCCTAGCTACTTGGGAGGCTGAGGTGGGAGGATCATCTGAGCGCAGGAGGTCAAGGCTGTAGTAAGCCACGATCATGCCACTGCACTCCTGCCTGGATGACAGAGTGAGACTCTGTCTCAAAAAATAAATAATAACAATAACAGGCATCCTAATGGGTGTGAAGAGGAACAGTCCCTGTTGTTATAAAATCTGTTTGAATGGAAAAATAGGAGGCATGACATGTACTGAGTTACTGAGTGCCCGACTCTGTGCCGGGTGCTTTCCATAGTTCTCTCATGGAGACTCAACAGCCCTGTGAGGCACACAGGAGTGATCCAAATTCATAGATGAAGAAACTGAAGCTAAGGAGAGACCAGGCAACTTGTGCCTGTTCTCACACTTGGGCTTTTCTAGAGGAGCTGGAATTCAAACTTGGGTCTGTCTGGCTGACGAAAGCTGACATGCTTCCCAGCATGCTCGACTTTGCTACCACGAGCCAACAAATTGTACCATTTCCTGCATAAAGAAATCTGCATTCCTATTTGTTGATTTATTTATTTTTTGAGATAGAGTTTCACTCTTGTTGCCCAGGCTGGAGTGCAGTGGCGCAATCTTGGCTCACCACAACCTCTGCTTCCCTGGTTTAAGTGATTCTCCTGCCTCAGCCTTGTGAGTAGCTGGGATCATAGGCACCTGCCACACACTCAGCTAATTTTTTGTATTTTTCGTAGAGATGGAGTTTCACCATATTGGCCAGGCTGGTCTTGAACTCCTGACCTCAGATGATCCGCCTGCCTCAGCTTCCCAAAGTGCTGGGATTGCAGGTGTGAGCCACTGCACATGCCTACACTCCTATTTATTTAAATGTCCTTCTCTGGCTGGATGCAATGGCTCATGCCTGTAATTCCAGCACCTTGGGAGGCTGAGGCAGGCAGATCATTTGAGCTCAGGAGTTCAAGACCAGCCTGACCATCTTGGCAAAACCCCATCTCTACTAAAAATACAAAAATTACCCAAGTGTGGTGTTGCACACCTGTAATCCAAGCTACTTGGAAAGCCGAGGCAGGAGAATTGCTTGAGCCTGGGAGGTGGAGGTTACCATGAGCCAAGATCGCGCCACTGCACTCCAGCCTGGGCAAGAGAGTGAGACCCTGTCTGAAAAAAATAAAAAAAAATAAAAATAAACGTCCTTCTCAATCTTCTTCCATTTCTGGCATGTGATAAATCATCTGTGATCATCTTACCTGTCGCAAGCGATTTCAATCACATCTCCTCTGAGTATTCATCTATTCAAAATGAAGTGCCTTTTGATTAAACAATATTATATTCCAATGAGAGAACAGACAAAAACAGCTTAGTTGATGGTCTCAGCTACCATGTTAGGAACCATCTCTGGTTTTCTAATGACTATTTAAAATGGTCCTAAATGATGACACCATTGGGCTCTCCCTGACTCTGCTAAAAGATAATGTGGTAAAGTTATATGAATTGTTACACTGTTTACTTTCCTTGGAAAACCTGTTAGAACCCATTCTTCCGCTTGTTAAGCCCAAGGAAAAACACATCCAAATGATGGAAAGTCCCCTACCTTTTTAAATAAAATGTCAAACATAGTTCTTTCCGTGTCTAAGCTTCAGTCACACTGAATGCAGAGAAAGGGGATGAATAATATTAAGGGTTGGTGAAAATGTGATCAGTGGAACTTTTCATACTGTCACAGGAAAATAAAATGTCACAGGGACATCATAAGACAATTGGGCATTATTTTCTAATGTGGAGCGGGCACACACCCAGCCAGTCCACTCCTGGATATTTACCTTAGACCATGGTTCCCAAAGTGGAACCAGGAGCAGCAGCTTCAGCCTCACCTGGAAACTTACGCGAAATGCAGCATCGCTGACCTCACACTAGGCCCTCTGAATCAGACGTTCTGGGGATGGGGCCCAGCAGTATGTGTTCTCTCCAAGCAATTCTGATGCCACCTCACACTTGAGAGCGACTGCACTGGAGATGCCCACACATGTGCCTCCAGGAGACATCGGCCAAGAAGGGCATTGACTGCAATGGCAAAAACCCGGAAAAAAAACCCCAATGCCCCAAACCAGGAGAATGAATAAGTAAACAGTGGAATATTCATATGATAGCATAATATATAGAAGGTTCTAGTTTAGACACAGTGTAGATGAATCTTGGAAACCTGATTGAGACTGAAAAGAAAGTTGCTGCTGACTACACGTGGTATGCTGTTTTCTTTTGCAATCGCAAAGTCAAAAGTGAAGCAATACATTGCTTAGGGTTACCTACTTATGTGATACAAGCATAAACTTTGAAAAAACAAAAGAATGATAATTACACAGTTGAGGGTAGCGGTCCCTCTAGGGGGTGGTGGTGAGGAAGATGCAGCATAGGATAGTACTGATAATGCCTCCGTCCTCGGCTTGGGGGGTGGGGTTCAAGATGTCCATTTTATTAGCAGGAGGCATACGTTCCATTTATGTTACACATACTCTTCTGTAGGTATCAAATGTCAAGTTAAAAAAAGGGGAATGGGGATGAATTCTGCCAAGTATCACACGATTTCTTGCTCACTTCGGAGAATGATGCTCAGAAAAAGCATTCAGTGACAGCATGTTCGAGAAAATTCTCCAGAGTGGAGCCAGCTTGGAAGGATTTGTGGCCTCAGAGGAAGAGGTGAGCGACGAAGGAGGCTGAAACGCACAGAGGATCCCTCATCTTACCTCCACGTCCACCTCCACCTCCAGGATGGTAACGCGCTGAGGGCTGGCCCTTTATTCCTGCCGCCATGCTTGTTTGGGATATGCATTCACCCGACAGCCGAGAGCCCGCACTCCGCACAGTGAGAAGTCAGTGCAGGGAATGAGCTGGAGGGAGTGAGGGGAGGAATGAAAGGGAGCAGCTGGCCGAGGGGATCCCCAGGCCTGGATAGAGGCCCCTGAAAAACGCCTACATAGCTCTTCCACAGGAGGCCTACGCGCCACGGCTTTCGCTGCCGCCATGTTTCTAGGGGTCCCTGAAAAGTTCCAGCGTGCTTTGCGAGTACTCAACACCGACATCGGTGGGCGGCGGAAAATAGCCTTTGCCATCGCTGCTGTTAAAGGGTGAGGGCTGAAGACACGCTCCTGTGGTGTTGAGGAAAGCAGACATTGACCTCATCAAGGAGGGAGAACTCGCTGAGGATGAGATGGAACGTGTGACCACCATTATGCAGAATCCACGCCACGGCAGGATCCCAGACTGGTTCTTGAACAGACGTAAGGATGTAAAGCTTGGAAGACACAGCCAGTGTCTGGTAGGGGAATTTCTGGCCCCATCCCCCAGCCATGTGGAAAGAGCCCGACTCCTGATAGGGAAAGCCCTTCCCCCGCAAGGAGGCCACATGGAAAGTGCTTAACTTCCTTATGTGACTCAGCACAAGACCCCGGCTGAAGGAACTCCAGCCCCTTCCGCCTAGCAACCACCTAACCAATCACCACCTGCCCCTTAAGCTCCCGCCCAGCAGACTCCCTGCCTAGAACCTGGCCAATCACCATCTGCCTTATTAGCTCTCCCCTAACTTCCTGCCCACTAAACTTCCCGTCCGGCGAAACTCCCCGCCCGGCAGCCGGGACTAACCAATCATCACCCGCCACCTCTGCTCTCCCACCGCCCCAGGCCCTCTGCCCCTATAAAGCCGACCGAACAAAGAAAGCGTGCGCGATTCCTCCCTGCCCGCCTGAGTCGCCCGGAGATCCCAATAAAGTCGGTACCGGCCACCACGCGTCCTGCCT